>CM074306.1:3434221-3701721 GCA_037194245.1 Opsariichthys bidens
GAAAATATTTTATCAGATAAGAACGAAACACTAAAAAATATTTTGTAAAATATCTACAGGTTTTATTTTACTATGGAAAAAAAAAACAGAAAACTTTTATTAAAAAAGAAGCAGATATTAATATTTTGTTTTTTCTCATTTTTATAATTATTTTCTAATAGCCAACTGAAAGAAATTAGGGTTCTTCTTTATTCATATATATATATATAATATATATATATATATATATATATATATGAATAAAGAACCCTAATTTCTTTCAGTTGGCTATTAGAAAATAATTATAGCCAATAATTAATCAATATTTTAGATTATAAAATGTATTTAAATTTATATATATATATATATATATATGAATTTAAATTTATTTTATAATCTAAAATATTGATTAAGATAAAAGAAAAAAAAAAACTTTTACTTATACCTTTGTAGTAGATTTAAAAGAAAAAATGCACAAGGGTGTTTGTAAACCAGTGCAAATTTTCCCAGGGAAAACTGTACCATTCTGCCCTTTTGTCCCTTAGTCAATACAATCAGCCGGTGTCATCCAGCGGTCAGTCTCCACGCAGGAGGGGCAGGTTTGTGCGAGGTGGCGGGGGCTTTAAGCGACGCTAATCACCACGCTCGCTGTCAATCGCCTGCCAATATTAGCCGCCCCGTCCCCATCTGTCAGAAGCGGGCCTGATGGCTCCCTCGTTAGCGCCGATCACCTGCCCTCAGCCGGAGCGGCTGTGCTAACATCCATCACTCACCCGCGCCCATTTTTCCGCCGCCGCTGTCTAATGGCCTTCGTTCAATTGTCTCCTTTAGCTCGGGCGCTACAAAGTTAGTAGAGCGCAGGGGTGATGGGTTGGGGGGGGACGTAGAGGGAGGGGTGCGACAGAAGCAGCTCAAACATTTCAGGCACGCTGCGGTGGTGTAATGAGCCATGGCAGCTGGATATACCTGTGCATGCTTTGATAAAGGTGAGCTGACACACCAGGGCCAGATAGGCACTTTGGTGTCGCAGACATATGTCTATCTATCACCGCAGAGTGCTGGAGGGGAGAGAGAGAAACAGGGAAGAGCAGCGTGAGCGGGAAAAAGCCAATAGGGAGGAAATGGTGTGAGAACAGCTGCTAGTATTTTGTAGTCATCAGTACGTACAAGCAGCGGTCTCCAAATTGGACATTCATGGCTAGAAGGCTCCTGATCTCAGTTTCCCCTCTAACAATCCTCTGAAAGCAGAGCGAGATGATAAACTGCGAAGATCGTCTCCAAGCTATTCCTCTTGTGTGGCCCTCTGCGTCTCTCGACCCCTGTATTCTTCGCCGTTTCTTTCCTTTTGTCCGGAAAAGGAAAGGAGGGAAGCAAACATTTAGGGGTGCAGCGTAGCATGCTGGACTGATGCAATACATTCTCTTTGTGGGACCGTAGTGGTAAAGCCGCTGGACTGTGGCTCTGCTCACCAGCCGTGAGATGATTAATTCAAACTTAACAGCAGAGAAGACACTAATATTCATCACCTCTGCTGCATTCCTCTCCAACGCCAGCCTACAGCTCTCCTAATTCATCAGCACAGACTACACCCCGGCAAAGCTGCACAACAACAGTGTATGCTGATAGGAAACAACGCAGGAGAACTCAAAGGTCTCTCAAATTGGCGTACGTTTTGAATTTACTTGGGGTCGTACAAAAATTGTCTGTATTGTGTAAGCGTAAAACACACACCTGAAGACATCATTGTCACACTGGAATATATGTATACAAAATATTATATTATATATTATATTATATCCCGCCAACCTGCCAAGTGTGGGTGGATTTCAGCAGTGGCGTGTATCTCAGTCACTCCTACTAGCTACTTCGGCAGGTTGAATTTATATAATGCATACACTTTTCAGTTGTAGCCTTTGAAAAAGGCATCTGAAATGATAAACTAAGTACGGTGTAATTTTGTCAAAAAAATATAGATTTTTCGATACATATCGATATTGAAATATCTGAAATGCTTCAAATACTCATTTTTCTGCTTAATAGTAACTGCACTTTCTCGCTCTTTTATTTCTCCGACAGCGACACACAAATCAAACAGTCAAATACACACAAAATAATGTCAAAATGCCGGCCGTGGCCAGTATTCACGTAAACACAGTCAGTTATATTGTTAGCGAACGTAAATAGTCGAGAAAGAAAATGTGTGTAACAATATAGTGGAGCAGTGCATCAGGTCTTAAAATGACAGCAGCCTAATATACCTGCTGCCAAATTATGAGATAATATTAAAAATATCGATGTGGTAGTTTTTTCCTGTGGTATCGATGGCAAAATTGTGGCCCGTGAAAATGCTGTGGCTAGTAACTTTAGAAAGCCACCAGTGGCTAGATCACTAGATCAGTGGTTCCCAAAGTGGGGGGGTCGCGAGATGATTTCTATTTTTTTTTTTAAAGTGGAAAAAATATATAGGCCCTATATTTTTGTGTCAATATATTTAATTCAATTCTTATTAAATGGTGTTTGCAGAAAAGTCTGATTAAAAAAAAAAAAAAGTATATTTTTTAATTAAATTTGTAATTTCGCGGAGCAGCAGCCCATTTATCATGGGGGTCGCGGGCTAAAAAGTTTGGGAACCCCTGCACTAGATCACATAGATCACGAAACCATTCATAAGTTGCACGGGTATATTTGTAGCAGTAGCCAACAATACATTATATGGGCCAAAATTATGGATTTTTCTTTTATGCCAAAAATCATTAGGATATTAAGTAAAGATCATGTTCCATGAAGATATTTTGTAAATTTACTACTGTAAATATATCAAACATTTATTTTTGTGAGTGGTTATGCATTGCTAAGGACTTCATATGGACATATTTTTCCTATTTTTTTTTTTTTTTGGCGACTTCAGATTCCAGATTTCCAAATTGTTGCATCTCAGCCAAATATTGTCCTATCCTTAAAAAACCATACATCAATGATAAGCTTATTCATTAAGATGATGTATTCAAAAAAAAAAAAGACTCTAATGACTGCTTTTGTGGTACAAGGTCAAATATTGCACAGCGTAGGATTATGAAGCATTTAAAGTTATGTTAGCTATGTTACATGTAGTCTTTTCACAGTAATCAAATAACTTTGTTAAAAAAATGATTAAATAGATCGATTTTAATAAATTTACGTAGTGTTGAAAATGTTTACATTTTTAGTCAATATTAAACATAAATAAGGAAATAAGTCATTTATTTCTGTTCCCTTCCACACAACATTTGAAGTCGGATCTCTTCAGATCTCTTGCTCTTTGTTGTGACATCCAAAGATATTTGGAAATAAGTGAAAGTAAGAAATAAAAAAAATATGTTAGACCGGGACATATTTGCAGTGACACGTATATAAAATGTTTTCTTAAAATTCCCATATTTTGGATGGCAGTATATAATTTGAATACAAAGGTCACAGTTATCTAAAATAATCAAAATTTAAATAATCGCGACAGGCCTAATGCGATTTCATATTGTAGTCCGGCCCCTTTTCTTTCTTTCCAGATATGACGGTATGCTGAAACCAGTGGCCCTGTGCGTTTTGTTCTTTTGAAAATAAATCCCATTAGTCTATGCGACATCATACACTATTGTGTATCTCTTTTGTTTCATGCCATTCAGATGCCTAGCTCGAATGAGATATAGATCATCTGAATCGCGATTGTTGAATGGAAGGATTGTTAGCATGTAAATTCATCTCTTAAATTAGCACCTTTCATTGTGTAATCAAGTTCTGCTGTATGCTGGAAAATAAGACTTTAAGGTTCTGAATCCTGCGTTGCTATAGAAATCTTTTCCCCCCCCTTTTTTTTTGCAGTACAATCCCTCTCCTCATCAGACAGAGAAAATACCTCACTTTGTTCTGTTGTGCTTTGCATTGTTGTTAGCCTTCCATTCAAACAAAGGAGACATTTTATGGTGCAAACGATCTATTCAGTGTTGCCTCCTCTCATAACTCCTCGCAGAAACAGGCTTTTATGCTAGAGAAACACCCTCATATGTTAAACCGACAAAAAACCAAATCCCTTCTTCCAAGAGGGAAAAAAGAAACGTGCATTTTGCCGAGAGCTATTTTTCTCGTTTTGTCACAGGGGAGCGAGAGTTTACACGTGCCTCAACATGGCGGCCTTGACCGCGGATGAAGTAGAACAAAAGTGCTGACTTCATCTCCACTTTCCTTTTCTCTCAGTAGCCAGACAATCTCATCAGCACTGCTTCTCTTCAGCATCTGTTTCGGTTATGATGGCCACCTGTCCTGTTGTCCCTCGAGACTAGGGGATAGGACAGACAATTCACACATGTAGAATGCCAAAATATGGTGTTGGTGTTCACACCAAAATCTTTTGCTTTTTTGTTCTCAAGACATGTATATTCACCTATGGTCTGCAGGCAGGGTGTTTTATTGTTCGCAATGTGCCTCGCTCGCTTTTCACCCTTCAGTTTTAAGTGTTTGTGTATTACGTGGCGCATATCATGACTGAACGAGGCTCTTTTCTTTCTCTCGCTCGCAGCCTGAAAAGAGTGAGTCACATCTTTAGAATAATTGCATTATTTTTTCAGATTTGAAATGCTATACTTCAGGTGCAGACAGTAAATATAATGGCATCCAAAAGTCTGAGCCCACACTTGAAAGTCCAGCATTCAAATTCTAATTTAAAGTTCAAGTGTATATTTTTTTTGTGCCACCAAATGAAACAGAAAAAAAAAAAAAAAAAAGACATTTTCTGCCAGGTTTTCGCTCGCTTCCTGTCTGCCATTGGGTGGATAAACAGATGATCTCGCTCCAAATCCGCAAATCAAACAAACAGTATTTTGATATTGCAAGAGAGCTACAGTGTTTAAAAAATTACCTGGAAATTTCAAATTTGTTAACATTTAGTATTTTATAAACCACGAAAAAAATCTTACGTTATTCTATTATTGTTTTGTTGTTTAAAAAAAAGAAAAAGAAAATCAGTTTTAAACCATTTTCACTTGGTCTCAGACTGTTGGATCCCATGGATAAATTTATGTTTGAATATCTGTCTTCAAAAGCGTATATTGAGTGTGGTCAAAACATACCTGTAAAATGTCTAAATGTGTGTGTTCCTAGAGAGGAAATCAATTGCTGTCTGTCAAATTTCTCTCTTCCACATGGTTTGTTTAGCAGTTTGTTTTAAGTTGGCAGTCTTGACAAGCTCAAGAAGGTGAAAATGGCAAACTATGTGGGACCATCTGAAATATTTCAAAACGGTTCTCATGCATTCCCTTAAATACATTTGAAATATTTCTTCTTGTTTTAGACCTATTGACACTTTCCAGCACTCGTAATTAAAAAATCACCAGATAATGACCCAGCAGTACAATGCTCTTCTTATTTATTCAGAATAAATGAATAAACACATTTATTATTAAATAGAGATAGATACTCTCCCTGACCTCTTTACACTTTGAATGCAAAGTAACTTAAATATTAGTGCTGATGACTGACTTTCACCTCTGGCATACTTGCTTCTGATTGGTCGATTGCAGCATTCTACAGTTGCGTGTTTTGCATAATCATAGTTTAACGGAATGTTTGAATTTGTGCCAGGCAACCAATTTCTTACCTATAATTCTCACATATCAAAAAATGATAACACTTTATAGTTTGTTCACATGAGTTAAATAAAAATTATTTAGTGTATTTTGGTTGCTCTTTATTTTAAGGTGCCTTTGTTTTGGTGTAATTATACATTTAAGTATCGAATAATATTAATTATCTACATGCATTTACTGTAGGGTTAGTTGCATGTAGTACTAACAGTAAATTATACATAATTACATGTAACAATGAATAAAGTGTTTTCTACATCCTTTATCAATCTTATCTACTGTTACTCAACATTTTAAAGATCAAAAATGTAATGTTAATGCAATATAATAATGCAATATTTGTAATATTATTCATTATTGCAAAACCCACTGTGATTTTATGATGCGACAATGACTGCAAATGATCCGTTACATAGAGCACAATAGTAATATTTATAACAATTTTGCATTCGGCCCTCAAGAGTGACAAGTTTCACTTGATCGCCCTGCATTTCACAGCACCGTTTCAACGCAGTAAATGAAACAATTATCTATTAATTCCTAGTTTAACAAGTTTCGTTAGTCTATCATAGCAACGGCTCGTACACCTGCTTTTCTCCATTGTTACAGATGGGTCGTGCACTATCATTCGGCACAATAGCTGCCTTTTAACTCACAGAAATAGCTTGGGAGTGACACATTAACACAGGTGTTCCTCTCACAGCTAAGTGCTCCACGAGGTGAAAGGCCTTTAAGTACCTGTTGATAGGTGACAGGGAGGGACATGTTAATAAATACTGTTAGGCTGCGGAGAGGGGCCTGGTGTAATCGTGTGCAGTAAGTCAGATTGCTGTCTGGCTCTCCAGCAACAGTAAAGAGTTAATGACACGCTGTGCCAACCGCACGCCTCCTCTGCCTCGCCTCTCTATTGTAAAGGCCCCGCGCTACACAAAGCTGAGAAGAGGGATGAGCGGAGAGAGGCGGCGTGCCTGCCGATGAACAGGAAATGAAACAAAGAGAGAGAGGATGGCCTGATAGCAGTGATTATTACCCAAAATATCATATAAAGATGGCAGCGAGCGTGAGGGGGAGGACTAGCGTGCCGCCCACTTAGCCTCGCATAATGAAAACGTGCAAGGTGCGAACACGGGCCAGATTCGTGCTCGCGAACGTGTGTGTGTGTGTGTGTGCGCGTGAAAGAGAGCGAGGGGGCGGGTGGGTGCGCTGAGGGATAAATGCTAGGAATGTAAGCGTATTTTTTCGTGAATCCGGCAGAATATCAAGGTTACTAGAATTCATTTGTCCTTTTGCCATTCTTCGGGTTTACCCTGGAGAGATGGACCGCGGTTCCACCTTTTAAAAAGGTAGTTAATCTGGAACTGAAACGTACACCGACTCGACGTGCCCTTGTAATATGTTGCTCGAATGAAGGAGCCGATCAATCTGCTTTTGATTCATGGACATATTTCTCGGATTAACTCTCTGCTGCCATTAGAGTCCCTGGAACAGTAGTGAAACGTGTTTACGACGTGTGGGGGATAGGTAGCGTTTCCTGTTTGTGGTGATATTACCATGCATTAACAGCTCTCGCTCTTCCAAACAAATGAAATCCACAGTAAGGTGACTTTAAATCGATAGTTTTCATCTGAATCCTGCAGAAGTTGGAGCGAGCTGAAACAATGCCGCAGTCAATGAGCAGGGTGAATAAATCTTAGGATCACGAGTCGGACGTGCACAAGCTGTGTGACCTTACTAAAACCGAAGTAAATGCGTGGTCTGTTACATGTTATTTCTGATTGGACGAGCCACACATGCTATATTAATGTGCCAACGTTGCTATGTTGCTTGGCAACCGTGGATAGCCAACAGTTAATGAACTTGGCAAAAGAATCATTATTATTCATAAATTGAACTACTTATAATGGTGTTTTTTCTTCTTCTTTGTATTATCAACTTCGATTGCGTTTTGGCCACTCATTCTAAGTCATAATAAGTCATTTTCTGACTGAAATGTCATTATTGAATAAGGATTTTTACAAATCATTTTTAATTCATATTGATTCATTCAGACTGGTTGGTCTCAAAAGAGTGATTCGCTCACAAGTCAAACATTTCTGCAGGTTTTCCACGCAATAGCAAAGATCTAGCCGATGAAATATTTTACTTCCAGTTGTTGACAATGTTCTGGTCTTTCCAGGTTTTCCATTAGTCATTTGTGATTATAGGAAAATATAAAGCAGGCTGGTTTTTAGAACGAATCATCTGTGAACCGATTTAGTCGATTCATTAAAAAGAATCAGCTCAGAGGAATGATTCACTCACAGGATGGAATTCACTATTGCTTCTAGTCATGAAATACAAATGAAATATTGTTAACAGAGTATAACCAGAAAACTGTATATTCACCGTAGTATTTTCCATGACTTTTCCAGGCCTGCAAAGCAGCATTTCATAAAATTTACCTGACACGTTCAGGTTTTCCATGACTGCGAGTTTGGGAATGACGGACACAAAAGTTGTCTTTTTTCAAAAATGTGAAAAATCGAGACCCGAAAACGTCCATTTTACCGTGAACTCCTTCTTTCACCTGCCGTCTGTTCCCGCAGTCTGACCTCCTTGTATAAGGTGTTCTATTATCTTTTAAAACGATGGGCAGATTCTATTTCCTGTCCATCAATCAGCCACTTAAAATGTACTATGCTTGAGATTATGACGAGCAAATTACACATACAAGAGCTCTCAGCTTCAAAATGGTTATGAGAGTCGTTAAGAGTGTAATTAACCTTGTGTTAAGTGGCATTTACTAATGATTAATGTGCAGTATTATAAAGGCAGATTGTTTCCTAAAATGAATACCTCGAACATAGCCAGTTTAAGGCTAATTGATCCAGACATCAATAACCCAATGCGGGATCAATTACAGCACCTATTATCAGAGCGACAGCAGAACGGGCCAGCTTTTAGTTGACACAAATGGCTTACTTACTTAGTGATATAAATTTACTGTGCCATATTTGCTGACAATACATTGCACGAGGTGTAGGTTTTGTTGCGAATTGAACTTTGCATCTGGAGAGTTTGCAAAGTACCAACTACAGGAATTTCAGTGTCTTCCAGACACGTCAAGTCGAATCTTGATGAGAAGGGGCTTTTGAGGACTTTGTCTCTCTCCTTGTTCTTTGTTCGCTTCGCTGACCCGCTGTTAAGCTCTGTATTTGTGGAGCTTCTGCTATGTGTTAGGCCTCTGCCCCTCTGTCCCTTTCTTTCTCTCATCCTCTCTGTCTCCCCCTCTGTCTCGCTCTAGTTTTAGGAGTCCATGCGTGCGTGTTTGTGTGCGTGTGTGAGGCCCTGGCCTCTCAGTCTGCCTTTCACAGAGCGAGATGCCTGTCATTCTAATCAGCCGGCTGCCCATCTCTTCCACCACCAGCTGGCTGAGTCAACAAGAGAGAGGGCGAGTGTCTGAGTTGACTGGGCTGCCAAAGAACATATGCCCCTGTAACGGTATCTACTCCCCGAGCCCTGAGCGCTGGAACTCGCCGTCTTCTCTAGCTGGCAGGGCCGTCTATGATCCGTGTCTGTTAAACCCATGTCTGACTGACACTGCCAGTGAGCTGGGTCCTGACACGCTGACGCTGAGCCGATCTGACACGCCGGAGCTCGCGCTGGATTCCTCCGTCCGCCGCCGCGGAGACAGATGGGGAGAGGGCGTAGCGAGGACGAGACCGCGACATTTCAGACAAATAAGAGGGATGAGTAACATTACATTCTACGAGCACGAAATGAAAGAAGGAAGAAAAAAAAAGCACCTTTAGATGTGACTGTTATCGCTATCTGACCATTTGTGTTCATTACCGAACGCCTGAATAGCTAATTTCACGCAGTGCAATAAATGGAATCTGTAAAGGGATATTTAAAAAAAACTGCACAGCGATTGCTGACCTCTCTGAAAAGAAATTTCTGCAGGCAGTGTTGTCTGAAACCCTCAGAGTAAGCCGCTCCAGGGCGCTCTGCTTACCGTAGCGCGCCATCTGCTGGCTGCCTTAGTAACTGTCGATAAGACGCTGCTGACTCGTTTGATGGAATGTCACTCATTACCAAAATAATATTAAGTGAAATATTCCAATACAGGTTTACTTGATTATTGCAGATTCATTTGATCCTCTGTGCGTAGAAAAACGTCAGCTGTAATGTCGCCAGTTCCAGTACGAGCACTTAACGAGTAAGGCTACCCTTAAATTATAAAGTTTCGCGGCAGGCTAAGTCTAAGCTAATGTTTCTTTGACAGATTTGCTATTTATAGGCTACATTTCATATCCCTTAACTTAGAAACTACCAGGAATGTGGAGAAATGTTTTAAGAACTTAGACCGTCATGTTTGTTTTAAAAACTTCAGCTTTGCAATTTAATGTACGTCATTTAGGGAGCGTTTAATCCGCTCAAGACAACCGTGTAAAAACTCTAGTGCAATGATGGTCGTTATATAGCCGTAGGTTCAGTTCACCTTCATAAAGTCACTCTTGGCTCATTAAAGGTTCTCCCATTAACAATAATCCTTCAGCATTTGGCTTAAGGTATTTGGGCAAAGGAGAAGCACGCAAATGCTCCGCTTTGTCGACTTTACGGCAACAGTGGAATACATTAAACTCCTGCGCCCTTCTCCATAACTGTTTCCCGCTGTGAGTAATTAGCATTTCTGGGGTAAAAGATTCCAGCATGATTGTCAAGTGTATTACAAAAGACTCAAATTACTCAGGTTTTTTTCTTCTTTTTTTGCCACCATTTATCTAAGGAGTGACAAAGTCTGCTTCTGTTCCTTGTGAAAGCGAAGGGGGGTGGGAATAAGTCTAGGACACATTGCTATGTTGAGTGAATGCATACGAGAAAAAGCACATAGGAGCTCTAAAACGAATCAAATTGGATAAATATTCTTTTGAGGCAACTAATATAATACTAAATTATAAAGCATAACTATTTTATATAAATGGTAATGTTGAAGTATAAAATGCAAAACTTAATGGTGATCCGTCTCTGAAAATCAAAACATGTCGTTTTTTTTGAGAAGCCCGACCAGCCTGACATAGCAACACGGGCTCAATTACGTGAGTTCGGGGGTGGGACTATCGGTTTGTTGACCAATCAATGACAGGGGCAGGAGTGTCCTGGAAACAAGTTTGAAAACAGTGTTTTTTCAGTTCCATATGCAACCGCTAGTGGTGGACAACTTGCTTTTAAGACGGTCACCATGAACTTTCTTGGTTTTGTTGCCAGAGGCCATTCATCATTTGTCTACTAAACATCTAGTTAAAGACATCAGCACTTCTACTTATGCTATTGTTAACATCACTGTTTGTTTAGAGTGCTTTCCTCCTTCTTCTAGCTCATTACCAGCTCAATGCATGGGAAGAGACCTAATCAGAAATTCCACTCCACTTGGTCTGTGAGAGTCGAGTCTTCCTATCACAGTTGCCAATACTGCGGGCTGTGCCTATAAAGAAGTCCCTAAAGAAAATTACACAAGAGTTTAAACCTTCAGGCTAATAGCATTGGCACAGACACTTTGCCAATATACATTTATCACCTTCAGCTCTGGCTGGGCCAAAGGTAGTGGGCCAGAGTCATGTCCTTCTTAGAAGTGTCTGGTTGGAAGATTGGACTGTCCGTCATCATTGGCTCTGCCCATTTCCCATGAGTGTACAGAAGGTTGAAGAGTTGTTTGTGTGATTGAACCATTGTCCTTACGCCGTTCTGACTTTGAGAACATCAGTTCTAGGGCATTGTTAGAGATCTTTGCGCCACCAGCTTCGAGACCACCGTTGACAGAAGAGGACAAGAGAGTTATAAATGGTGCATGAGAATGTTTATAACCGCACTAGTCCATTCATCTTGACTTATACTGGTCCAGATGAACAAATGACACGTGGATCTGTTGGGCACACTAGAAGAGCTGTAGAATTAGCTCTTTTGACTAATCCCGCACTAGTCGCTTTAGTCGAACACTGGACGGTTTGTTAAGAGCGCCTGACTGATATCCCAGGCCCTGTATTACAGGATTTACTTGAAACGGCTTCTTTAAAATGTTCTGTTTCTCTTTGCTGTTTTGTCCTTTTGTCACAGAATAGACTATACTGGTGCTCTTGCTATACTTCTGAAGGATTTCTGCCAAAAGCGTAGCATTAGTTTAAGCTGTAGGATCCAGCTACATACATCAACTGTTAAGTATCAGTAAAAAAAAAAAAAGAAAATTAATGGGGAAGGGGGATGTATGAAATGTCCTTAATGTTAATGCTAATCACTTTTTGCCTATTAAGCACAAATTAGTGAAGGCGATGTTAAATGTCACTGGATGTCCTGGGAACCATTCGCACTTTTGAGAGTGCAGACCTACTGAATAGCTTCTGATTAGCATACTTTAGATATGGTTTAATTCTCTTCTCTGCTGATATGAGTCACGAATCACACGAAGCCATAAAGCTTTGACAATGATGCAAAAAGACAAAGGCTGCTGGCTGTCGGGAAATATGCAGGACGGGTTAATATGTATGATTGGGGTTGTTCTTCTTTAAGGTATGCGTGCCTGACTCTAGTGTAAGTGTGTTAGGGAAAACAAAGTGATTTATATATTCAGTTTTAGAAGAAGAGTAGGGCAGTTTAGAATGGGTTATTATAATGGAGGGGATGGTACAGCAGTCAGAAAATGATTTATACCATGGTACTGAATGATTATAATTAGTGATGCATTAATATTCTGACTATATTTTTATATTTACACACTACTGCTATCATGATTTGTATTTTTCACTAATTATAAATGTCTAATATTCAAATTCTATACTATTATTAATATTAATACATATTTAGTGATTTAAAGACTTTTAAATAAATCTAGGCCTAAATCTGAAAAAATGGATATTCATTTGATATTCATTCATTCATTGATTAAACTATTAGGGTTTTTAAAGAACTAAATTTAATTGAGCATTAGATGATGGCAAAAGTAATATAAGGTATGCACTGAAAATAAAAACAATTAAAAAATCTCAAATATTACATTTGATATATCTGATATATTTCTGCATCGCTAATAACCATTGTGATGACTTCAAGAATACGATGGTACCATCGTCTAAAACGATTCTTTTGTTAGTGCAATTTTAAAATCAAAAATTTCGAAAGCTAATCAGACTTTTCAACATCTTTTAGTTAAAATCTTTTTTCGCCAGCAACTTTAATGTATAGAGAATTTCAATCGATCCTTAACCGGGAGCCTCAACATTGAGAGACTTCATTTTCTTGGCCGCCAGCCTCCTGCGTTTGACAATGGCGATGCGAGGCGAACAGAAGAGAGTGTCTGCGTCCCTGATGACTAGCGTTCGCTCTCTCAGCTGTTTGGCTGTAAATAATCGTTGATATGCATAAACAGCTCTCTCCATTCATTACTGTCAGCATAGTGAGGGGCCTGCAGGCAGAGGTCGTCCGCCAGGGGTCCGCTCTCCGCTCTCAACCCCGCGGTACCCGTCACTCCAACCTGCTCCGCCGGTGCCCTAAACCCTCCATTAGCAAGGCTCTGGGTCGCGACCTCGCTGTGGCATTTGCAATTCCAGATCGTTTGATTAGCAGCGTATTTACATATTTTCCGCCGCAGACACTGTTGGGGTGTCGGAAACACTTGAAGTGTTGTAATTTTCTCTGGCCTTTTTGTCGCGTGGCGATCGGGGCCCACGCACACACAAATATGCACATGCACTTCTTTTCTGCTCACCTCCGATGACAGTGACAGCGTCCTTCGCTTTCCCGCGACAACTCTACGCTTCTGCTCTGACCCTCAGAGAAGTGCCCAGTGAAGTGGATCACAGTCCCATCTGATTTCCCCAAAGGAGGGTGGCCTCTTGCCTTTTAAATCTAGTCTGAAGGCACTGAGTTTTTAATGCATGAATCAGATTTTACCAATGACTGTTCTTCATTTTCAGACTGAGAAGGGAGTTTAACTTCAACACTCAAAACAATTCATTTAATCCATCTGCAGAGGCAGTTTACATTCTTGAAAGAAAGAAAGAAAGATAACAATTGAGATCTTTTGTCTTTTATTGCTCAAACAGGAAGTTTGGGCAGAATTTATAGCTTGTTGCCTTTTTTTTTCTCTTTTATGAAAAAGTGAACATGAAAGAATAAGAACTCCATTGGTCTCCCAAATTATGAACAAGAGAGTTGGATCTGTACTGTATTAGGTAACTGCTTGTTCCAGCTTACAGTATACTGTAAAAAATACTGGGTTAAAAATGGACAAACCCAGCAATCGGGTTGTTTAAACCCAGTGGTTGGGTTAAATGTATGCCCAGCCGGCTGGTTAGTTTTATTTAACTCAACTATTGTTTAAAAAATTTACTATATTGTTTGCTTAAAATGAACCCATAGTATGTTGGAAATTAATTTAATAAATGAAGATTTATTAATAAACAATTAAACAATGAACATTTATTAAATTGCTTATTAATAAATGTTCACCTTTTGATTATTGTTGCCTCTATGTATCTGATTCTTGATTTCCAACCTATTTTGGGTTTAAGCCATTAATATAGTAATTTTTAAACAAAAGTTGGCATAAATAAAACTGCCCAGCACTTTGGGTGAACATTTAACCCTCTGGGTTAAAACAAAGATTTGCTGGGTTTGTCCATTTTCAACCCAACTTGGGTTGTTTTTAACCCAGCATTTTTTAGATTGTAAGTTTCTTGAATATATGTATATTGTATATATTGAATATATATATATATATATATATATATATAATTACAAGAACAAACTCTGCCGTGTCTTGCTTTTACCTGTGAGCTTTAACAGCGCCCCACAGAGGTTCGTTTCTGGTCAGAGGTCTATTGTGTGGCTAGTAGATCAGACAGACTCCTGCAGTTGTTTAGCAATGTAATCCCAAGTCATTTGTCAGAGCACAGAGCAGCAGTAGCTATGCATGCACAAGAAGAGATCAATGCAATTAGCAGCCATTTCAATGCAAAGGACTTCAATACTAATGTAAGTGAACGCACATGACAGAGAGAGGTCAAAGAGAAAAAGAGGGAGAGAAAGAGATATGTCTGTTTGAGTAAAATGCAATTTAGGGCATATAATTTGGCTAATGTGTGTGTTTTAGACATTTAACACTTACCAAATAGTGAAGATTAATCCTTACTGTAGATTACAGTATTTGCACGCTGCAGTGCAATATCTCGAATGACAGTGTGCATAAATAGACTCTTTATCTGCTGTCTAGAGCAGTGTTTCCCCAGCCACAGAAATATATTCAGAACAGAAGCCACTCTGTTGCAATTGGGATTTTGCTTTTTACACAACTCCTCTATAAACAAAAATTAATTTCGAATTATAGTGTCCCATCCCCCTATAGGGATTCTTTCCAGGGACTTGAATATTTTGAATCTGGTTGCTAAAAAAAGATTGGTTCAGTGTCTCCAATTCATTAAAAAAAAACACAGATGTTGCATTGTACTGAGTAGGTACTATATTTAAATAAGAACTATCCTCACGACCATCAAAAAAGTATGTTCTGCTTAGTATGAATGAGTGTGTGAATTGAATTACATCCGCCATGTTGTCAGCATTGTGTGATTTATGGCATCAGTTATGTTGCTTCTGTGCCATTCTCACCTTCTCTCCCTTGGCCTCACGGGATAGTAAAGTGTCTATTAGATGTTTAGCTTTACCCGTACTATTTTATGGGACATACCACTCTTCTCGCGAACTAGCTTCTTATTATATATTGTGGGGAAGTAGTCATATTTAAAGGAGACACAGGGCAAGTAATTCACAGCAGAAGATGAAAGTTTTGTCTTTACTAGTGTTTCTTAGAAGATCTGTAGATATAGAGTTTAAGCAACAAAAACATTTGAGTGTAAAACTTATCGTGCTATAGAAAAGACTAATCCGTTTCTATTATGTCCTTACATCATTTTAATTTTGGTCATCATTCATTTTTGCATAAATCTGCCCATTTGTTTTGTTGTAAACACCTGGCACAACGGATTACATACAGTACATGATTTCTCTTCTTTAATTGCTCAGCAAAATCGTCCCTTTCCTTCAGTTGGTTAGTCTTAAAACATTGATTTGTGAATGTTATCTCACAAATTTAACTCAAATGCTATTGGCTCTTACTACAGTCAGTGTTTAACGCCAGCAGAGCAGCCATGCACTTCAAAAGGTTAAGACTTTAGTAAATCAAAAATGAGTCGTAAAAAAAAAAGTCTGAATCATCCACAAAGAACGCTTTGTACCCCTGATTGAGAAGCATTGGTCTAGATCAGTGGTTCCCAAACCTGACGTGGAAGAAACGTCTCAGACGCTTATTGGACAATTGCGCGACAAGTATGATTCAGTTCATGGCACTTCTCATTCATTTCTATGGCATCCGCAAACAGTGATTGACTGTCGCACAACTCTGAACGAAATGCAATGACGTCAGTGCTGTAATGTGATTGGTTATCAAGCGCACTTTCTCCAACGGTAGAGCCACAGACCCTTGTATTTTCCAATAATATGTCCAAAATTGACCCCATTCCCTTAAATAGGACATTATTTGAAGGGACAGCCATTTGAAGTGGTGTCTGAAACCAAAGTGGATGTTATTGAGTGCAATCAATCAATCCCACAATGCACTGCAATAACGAGTGTAAAGCCAATGTACACTCAACAGCTAGAGAACACCCATAATACATTGTGAGGGTTGTGCTGAATTCATTTCCGGTCTCGCCAGAAGATGGCGCCCTCAGCCGAATCATTCATCCATCCGTTTTCCAAACCGCTGCTCCAATGTGGGTGCAGCGTAATGTCATACAGTTATAAGTTTCTTTTTAAATGATTAATTCATTGTTTAATTAAGGCGTATACATAGTTGCCATGACAGAGTTCAAGATAAATTTGTTTATTACTACTGGAACTGCCAGCTATGTGCTAAATGATTTTTAATCAGCAAGCACAAATTAGGCAGAAGTAGTGAGCAAGGGAATAGGGTGATTTTGGACACAGCTCATCACTGTTGCAGTCTCTACTAATAAGCTAATGAGTCGAATCAGGTGTGTTTGATGAGGGAGAAATACGAAATGTGCAGTGCTGGGAACCATTGGTCTAGATCAGGGGTTCCCAAACACATTCTGATTCAGATGCTCTAGGAATATGTTTGGGAACCCCTGGTCTAGATTAATTTGAACACCATTTAATATTTAACACCATTTAGACCAAAGGTAAGGGTAAAGTTTAATTTAAGTGGTTCAAAACTTCAACAGTTGACAATGTATGAGATGGAGATGATGTGATGTTGACAGGTTTTGTGTACTTCATTGAACAAAATAATATGTGGAGGGAAAAAAAAGAGAAAACTTTTAACCACACAAAATACATTCCATACATTCAACTACTACTTCTATTCAAACCACGAAATTAATAGTGTTACATAAAGAAAAACAATCCAATTGCAAATGAATTCATAACATGCTATTTAGTTTTCTTAGGTCTTCTGCTCTATTACTCAGGGGATTTATTTTAGTAAAAAGCTAACAGGAAAGGCTATTCATGTGTCCTAGGACAAATTTTTAAAAGATTCCATGATTTACTGTTAGTAAATTACAATTAAGCAGTCACATTTCATCCTATGTAACTTCCAAGACATCCGTTGCAGGAACATGAAGTCCCTATTGCCTTGCTCAAGGGCATTGGAGATAGAACTGTTCTTAGTAACTCTCAGTTCCTGGGTCACCGCCACTGCTTAGAACCTGCAACATGTTACAGTTTGACTGCTGAGCATCAACACAAATCCACACTGTAGGTTCTTCTAAAACAAAATTTGTAATGTAGGATCAGTTTCCTTGGCTTAGTTTCCAACATAAGGACTTCGGCAATATAAATGCTCTACATAAATGTTCATTTTTGACTGTTGTACATATCTAAATGCAATTAAACGTACACAGCTGTGCAGGACTGTATCCGTAAATACCTAATTACCATATACAACATCCATAGAAATATATGGACACGAATTTCTTTGCTTTTTTAAGTTTTCAAACTCTAAAAAATATGGCATTCTAAAGCTTTATACGTAGCATTATAAAACGCACTAAAATACCCCAATCTAGTCTTGCGCTAATTACTAGTCTCTCTATGATGCAATAATTTAAATGATTATACAGACAACTTGTTAAGACTAAAATAGATCCTTCATCGAAAACTTCAGCATTTTAGCATGGCTTTAAGACCTGATGTGCCAATGAATTAAGTTTTCTTTCTCTTTTTTGAAATACAATTATTCAGAATCCACTGAGGCAAACATGTCTGATGGAAAAAAAGGAGAAACACGTGAAAAACTGAGCGCAGACAAATAATATTCCTGACTTTGTTGGACCAATCAGATGACACTAACGCAAAATATGGCATGTGTCTTTACCTTGAACTCTTCAGAAAGATGGTTTATGAATAGGACACTCCACGCAATTGGAAACCCATGTAACAATACAGCTGCGCATACATAAATACTTTAAATCTCAGGTATAACACAATACGAAAGTGTTTAGGGCATATTTTGATGATAGTGCCAAGTGTTTGTCCAACCAGTGACAAAACACACACACACACACATCTACATTATATATGCCTATAATCAGCAAAACTCAAATCGAAGTACTGAATTTCACTACACGTGTCCTTCGCGTGCAATTATGCACTGGTGTGGATGAATGCAGGCTTTGGAATTTCATCTAACTCAAGTCCTGAGAAATAGAATGTGGAAAACACAATCGCACACGCACGCACAAACTAAGGCTATTTCATTTAACAACTAGTCATTCAGGGAACTCGGAGGCAGCATTTCAAGTTTAGGGGATCAGCTGAAGTCCTGGCTTTTGAGAACGCAGCTCACTGTCATACTCCATCAGCTTTGACCTTGTGTTGCCAAGGCTTTAGCCCTCAAGTGTTTTGCAAGTTCTGGATAAAGGAGGTGTAAACATGTTGCAAACATGTCGCTGGTCTGTTCTGCGTTGTTTCGCTTTAATCTAGAGCTTTGTGTCGGGTGAAAATGTAAAGGAAACACTTCTCATCAAACTAAACTAAACTAAAAACACGAACAAATCCAATGTGGTACGTTACACAAAGGCTTCCTTGAATGGAGTATTTGTGCATCAAACAGTTTTATAGATTTCAATCTTCGTTTCAGCTGGTCGTGAGGAGGTGGGGATGTTCAGTGAGATCCGGAGGGGTCCGTTGGTTCATTGGTAGGGGCTTGGCGGAGTCTCCTGTCCGGGTACTGTGCGTTGTCGAAGGCTAGACGGTGCACGGTCTGGACATGAGTCTTCAGGTTACCTTTCTGCGAGGCGCTGTAAGGACAGTATCGGCACTGGAAAGGTCGCTCACCTGAAACGGACACACAAAAAACAAGATGAGGTCAGAGCCTGGAGCCGAAGGTGAGAGCGGAGCCGAGGTTGGAACCAGAGAGGAGAGAAAGGTGATGTCGATGGGCTGGCTTTGAGAGCGCTGCCTTCCCTTTTCAAGAGGAAAGAACAGAGGCAGGTTGGGAAGGTGGGGGAGGGGCCGTGGCATGATTGATGGGCTGATGACATGCCATATGGAGACGGTTGACTGTTCCCCCCGAGGGGACGTCAGCCTTTTGTTTTCTGTTTCTGTCAGCTGTTCGTACAAACACACAAACTCGCAGACACAGGAATCTCTGCCTGCCTGCCTTCCCCTGAGCAATAAGACGTCACACCGACGGTAGATGTCGAAAGTCTGGGCATATCAAGTTTTGCGAGGAGAGGCCAACTTGACAACCACACACAGACCTAGTTTCTCCTTCTGCCCATGTCTGTTTGGGGCTCAAGACTGGAATAATTGTCAGAGTCCCAGTTTCAGCGTTTAATTAGACTGATGTACAACGTTGTCCTCGCGCAATCGCATAAAAATATCCCCCCACACCTGAGCAAAACAAATGAGTCTGCCATTCAATTTCTCCGTATTATTATTTTTGAAAAATGAATGAATTATCCACTAGGAAATAATTGTCATTCCGAGGGGCTGAAAAAGGGGTATTATCATAAATCATGCCTCATAAAAAAATGAAGACAGACACAATTAATCAGGACTACGTGAAGCTGGGTTGCGCCGGCTGCCTGATAAGGTCTGCGGCACAGTAAGAGCTCATCCTGGGGCACCGCGGTTCCCTAGAGGAGTAGAAAGTGAAACCCCGATCCAAAACAGAACTCACCAAATTACATTAAAGGTTATTGTCAGAACATCACCAAGAGTGCGGCACAAATTTAATTTGACCTTTACTCTCGGCCTGCTTTTGCCATTTGTAATATGCAACACATGCAAAGGGGATAATTCATTAGAGGTGGGCCTCCCCGCTGCAGCTCCGACTGTTAAGGTAGATGCGGGGTGTGATCCATTTGATCCCCTAACGTCTGTTTATTTCTAGAATCGTCTGCATGGTAACAACGATGGCAGGTTGAAACTGCACATCACAGAGTGAAGAAAGGTGAAGAAATGATTTACAGGACAGAAACTTTCAAGGAAAAAAAAACAAAAACACAAGATACACACAAACAATGCAAACAACCGAACGAAAAGTGAAACATACTTGTTTGGGGGCTTCTGTAGAGGATGGACTCCAGTTCCCATGAGTCCATTGGACTCAAACATCACTGTGGGAGCAAGGTGGCCGGATTAAAAGAAGGAAATCAAATGTGAAAGTAGCAAAAATTGGAACTTGTTCTCTTTTAATGTCACCCAGCAGGAGTAAACATAATGCTTGAAGCTTTTAAATCAATACAAAATCAAAATTTGCTATCTAATCGTGTGCTCCTTGCTAAAATAGACTTCCGTCTGAAACAGAAAGACTACTTTTCATGGCCCAATCAAATGGGCTGACAAAAATAGAATAAAATATATATAGTTTTATCTCACTGAATTCCCTGTTTTACCGTTTGCAGAAGTAAAATTGGTTGCTAATGCCGTTTCACATTGACTTTAATGACGTTTCTGCTTTTCCTGCTCTCAATCGAAGCAAGTATTGAGCATCCTCAGAGGAAGAATCCATTTTAAAAGCACTAAGGTGCAAACCAAGAATCCACCCTCTCATCGAGCATTAGCCATAAAGGCCTTGAATTAGTATCACCAGTTAGCGTGGCCGCGGCAGACAGTGAACTGAAACTACCAATTTAAAGTGACACACAGAGTTAGTGTGCATGCTAATGGAGGCCGGGGGCCCCTGCCCCGCTTCATTTGGAAGCTCACACTGAAGAGAGCAATCACTGATGACGTAGATTGTAAGTCTATGTGCGTGTCGAGTGAACGCTCCGTAAAATGTAGCATTTGGCCTCTGTCACTGGGCATCAGTCTGGCTAGTATGCACAACCTTCACACACTCTTCAAAACAAAACATAACGAAAAAAAAAAAAAAAAACCTCTGTCTTCTCATGATCCGAGCAGCTAAATGTACAACCCTGTTAGAAAGAGCGAAGGGAACCCTATTCATTCGGACTACTGCGAATGGTACATGACCTCTTTGTATTATTAAAAAGCTGCTATGGTGCATGCTAATGATGTGCAATAGCAGTAAACCGGAGGTAAATGTACGACATACTTACAGCAAAGGAGATTTCCGAGTGTGGGACGTAAATTGATACAAAATTACAATGGCAACGAATCATAACGAGCCCCCAGTTGTTTTACATTAAAAATAATGTCAACGGAAAACGGCGCACAACTTCATTATAGATTTGTTATGGCGAATGAACGTTTGTTGTTGAACATGAATGATGGATATAATCTTATCTGTGATGAAATGGAAAAGATTCTGATTGAGTAGGTGTGTGCGTGTGTGTGGTTTGACAAGAAGACAAGGGCAAACTGTCACATTTTCTCAGTGAGCACTTGACGCATATCATACTGGACCGGTGACTGTTCAGCTTATTAGCATGCACAATTACAGCTCCATAAGTGACATCTGATTAATAATGTATACAATTTTCACAGGTCAGAGTCGCACACAAATATGTTTGCGGCGGAAAGAAAGACTCTCGTCCAAGGACAGAGAGAGATCGCTTGTTATACATACACACACACTTACACATAAACGCATACATGCACATTTGAATATATATGACATTTTTATGCTAATATATGGCAATCATTTAGCAGCTTGACTATATACATTTTTGGTATATTTCTACATTATTTCACATTTTATATATAATATTTCATATATTATATATAAGGGTAAAATAAAAAAATATATTAAAAGTAATAAAAACTTATTGGATAGAGTGTCTTATAATATGAAAAATATTTATAAACCATATTTACAATGATAAAATGAAATGACAAAGCTTAAAAATGATATAATGTCAACAATATATCACAACAATTTATTGAATAAAGCATCTTATAATATTTAATATATCCTATTTTTAGTGATAAAAAATGTGACACAAAAACAGCCTTTTTACTAGGAAAATGCTCCTAAAAATATAGTTCAATAATAATTTCGGTGGTGTGTACGTTTGTTTTTAGTGGGTGTATCTCACCTGTGTGTGATCTCATGTGTGTGCGGTAATGGCTGGGCTGGTTGAAGCTCTTTCTGCACACCGGACACACATACTCCCCCTGCTGAGACCCTGACCTCGCCAACCCTACAGTTCACACACGCAAACAGAGACGGAGAAATGAAAATTAATACGAAAAACATGTAGCCGAACTTACACAGGACAGATAGAGAGGTTAGGAGACGGAGAGAGAGAGAGCATCATTAGTATGTTTTATGTGTCATTATGTGAGGCTACCTTCAGGGCTTGGATGGGGAGCTGTCATGCCGCATCACGAGAGCATCTCTGACAGCCTGACATGAACACAGGCCCATGTGACCGCATAAATTACAGTGAATTAAAAGCCTTGCCCTGTGATGTGCCCCCATCTGCGCTAGCATGTCACATGTCAGGTGTGCTGCTTTCCCCTTCCTCCCTCTCTCCTTGTCTCCTTCTCTCTCGCTCTCTCTGCTCTTTTCCTGCCCGTCGCTCTAGCTACGTCAGGCCTCGTCCGTACGAGGGGAATCGCTTGGACACGTGCGTGTCGGTGAGAGACTCGCTGAAGTAACAGGAAGGGATGTGGAACCTAAAGCAACCGGCACTCGTTTCCCCTCAGGGCGCTTTAAGCGCGTGAGCTGAAATTCTGTCCCTTTGGCTCCTGTCCGTCACCTGGCACTGGTGGTCCTACCTGCTCCGACCCCTCGAGCCGTGACTGAGAGCGTTGGTGGCAGTGGTAAGCAAGGCTACGTTTAGTAAACATGAGTCCGTGAGTTATTACCATACAGGAGCGACGCAACAGGAAAAGCAGCGGACAGCACAAACAAAAGGAAAGTCTAATATCGGAAAGGTCACTTTATTGTATGTGACTCAAAGGGCTAAAGAGAGCGCTGATGATATCAGGCCAGACAGTTGACAGAAATTTCCGCTGTCTTTCCGCAGAACTACGCTCACTGAAGCCGGCCAACTGGACCACCGCCTGGCAAAATGTCCTCGAATGAAGTGGAATGGAAAAAAAGCATTTGAAAATATTTTTCAAAGCAGCTGGTGGCTTAATTTGACTCCTCTTGCTCTTTCGCTCATTCACTCGTTGAGTCGGCTACTTTGCATATTTGCGGTGTCGAGGCACTGCAGCCCCTCGGAGAGCGCCCGGCATGCCGTTACAAGCGTGATGTTTAAGGCTTGCAATGCCTCTCAGCGATAGCTGTCTGAAATGTTTTTACACACTTTCGTAGGTTACACGATGATGAAGAGATTACTCAATAGTTCCATTAACCTTTGCGTATGCGCACGCTGGCACGACGGCGTGTGGGGTGCTATGTGCCATTTTAGCCCTCGCCGTTCTCATTTGTCATTTCAGCTCAGGAGTAAATGTAGCTAATGTGCTTTTGCTGAATAATTCAGGTACTGTGACCTGACAACCATTTTTCAGCATGCCCATCTTTACTTGTTTTTTTTAACATTACAATGGGAAATTCTTCCCTTCAAAATTTTCAGTGAATAACTTTGTCTAAATAAATGAAAAATGAAACACTACAAACTAAAAAGCGATTGTTTTTAATGCTACAGGTGGATGTAGGCATCACATCATTATAATGTACAATATGAAAAATGGATTTTCATTTGCAAAAAGAATCCAATAAACGTGTCATTAAATCATTAGCGTTATTAAAGCTTAACATTAGGTGAGCGTTGGCAATTTAAATGCAAATTTGGTAAATGAGCATGCATAAACAAACATCCAATATTGACAGATCCTAATAAATTAAAAAAAAATAATACACATAGCAATATATTATATCTCTAGATACAGGCATTCTAAATAGCAAACATCTGATACTATAAGCTTTGTCAATGGATAATATGACAAAGAGTAAACAACTGCTTTACATTTGACTTCTACCTCTAAATTTCGAACAAATGGGTCATCAAATTTGCATACATGTTATTTTACATTATTCAATTGCATTATGCATATATTGACTTTATAGGACTCTATATATATATTCTGTAAATGATTATATGTACATTCACAACTGTAGTTACATGTGAAGTTTTCTTAATTGGTTCTTGACTGAGGTATACAAATGTAGAATTTCACTTAATGAATGTACATCTTGCCCTTTTTGAAGAGTCATAATCACAAATGATACAGGAGAACATGGAAGCTAATTGATAATATTCCTTAATACCAGTTCTGTAATCAAGTTTCAGAAGAAGAGAAATTGGCTCAAAAGGGACCAGCCAGGTGTTAACAGGTGAGTGAAGCCCCAAGAATCTGAGTGACTCAGAGTACTGGTCTACTCCTCACCCTAACCGTAAGAATTCCCAGAATACCCCAGTCTTTGCACAAACACATCCCTATTAACATGTTCAATGTATCATCATTGCTCTGATGTGTCATTACTTTAGTTTAGATCATAAAATCAGACCAAATTGATACAGGTATAATTCTAAACACCCCTAAACAGTCTCTTACCTGCTTGCTCTGCAATGGCATTGCTGAAGCCCCAGTGGTGGTAGAGGGCAGCTAAGTCGTGAGGACTGCAGTTCTTCAAGAAACTCAGGATGTCTGTCACAGCTTCTGGACCGTCAGCCTTTGACTGTCTCTTGGACTGGGAGTGAGAGGATGGGCCGCTCGAGCCAAGTCTGCTCCAGGGGTCATACCCAGCCGAGGACGATGCATCCTGAGCTTGAGAATCGGACCTTCCGGGGGTCTGAGGAGCTTGGACTTTGGAGCTCCTCTGATTTGAGAGGTTGTGTTTGCTAGAGAGCATAAAATGAAGTCCTTCTTGAGGTAGCAGACTACTCTCCATCACTCTGCTTCCTGTCTTTGGGGCTCCAGTCTTCTGAGGACTTGCCGTGGGCCGTGATGAGCTGTTTTGATGGACGTCTGCTTTGTGTTTACTGCTTGCCAACTCATCCATCCTGGACTTGCTGGTCTTGTGTTTGGATGAGTGAGATGGCGCCCCTGGTGCTGTGGCTGCATGCCAGCTCTTGCTTTGCGAAGAGCTGGACTCTACACTACTTGTCTGAGGTTTTGATTTCTTTGTCCCTCCAGGGCTGCAGTCAGGTGGACTCGTTCGGGAAGTTCTCATCTGTGGCAGAGAGGGGCAGTCCTTACCTTCCAGAAATGGAGGTGGCCCAGTGCGTCTCTTGAAATCGAGAAGCGATTTTGGCCCCTTGAGGCCATTTCTCGGGGCCCACTTAGGCACCAACGTAGTGCTGTCAACTTTGTGTGCAATTCGTTGGTGAATCCAGAGCACTTCTGGATACAGTGTTGCATAAGAGCAATAAGGACACTGGTGTCTAACCAAACTGTTCAGTAATGTAGAAGAAACCCCTTCTTTTTCGTTATCCACCTCCATGGAGAGATTAAGCAGATTAGCATCCACTTTATCTGTGGAGCTACTCTCTTCCAAACCCTTGCTCTTTTCATCCTCCGTCTTTAAAGCGGTGTCGCTCAGTGCTGCCCTCTCCAGATGAGTTGAGGTGGTGTAGGGCCAGTAGGGCTGCTGCAGCAGAGCATTTCTCAGCCTTGGGAAGCCCGTGTGGCTCGTTTGGTGAGTTTGGCTTTGGCTGAGTGGGCTGGTTAAGGCATCACTTCTCTGGCCCCAGTCCCTAATCGCCAAATGATGCGTTTGGGCGTGGGCAGCGATGGCCGAGGGCTCCGAGGTGCAAAAGTCACAGTGCTCACAGGTGTATGGCTTTTTATCTGTCATGAAAACAACATACAGGGATTTGTAAATTTAGAACAATAGCAAAAAGTCTCTGAAAGTATAAGAGTTAGCAAACATAATAACACTGATTTTAGATACTGAAAATCAAAACAATTTTAGAGTTTCACCACAAGATGGCACCACATAACCATGTAAATGTAATTCAGTACAATGTTCTAATCCTGTACAGAAGTTTTGGATTGTGTTTATATATATTACACACACACTCACACGCAAAGCATTAATGGTGGTACCACAATCTCACAGTTTGTTTAACAGTAGTACAATGGAGCAACAGACTACTGGGCCTGGGAACTTTGCCTGGGTCTACCTCTTCTCATCTGTCAGCAAGATGTTTGTTTACATTTAACATGTCTGCAATCTCTCAGTAGCTCTCTCTCTCTCTCTCTCTCTCTCCATCTGGATTGCATTTGGTGGCTTACACTAGCTGCTGTGCAGCCTTCAGTCCACCCTCTCTGAGGTTACTTTTGAGCCAATTCGGAGAGGGAGGTCCTCCGAGATAAACCTTACACGAATGTAATGGCCATATCTACTTCCCTAAATTCATTCTGCCCTAGAAAAGCTACTTGAGGAGCTAGGAATAATTTGATATGATAATGAATCTTTTAGAGGAGATACATTTTGTGCAAGAGCATTCTACAGTCTTGACACCTTTATAAAAAATATGAGCTGTGAGTGGACATCTGTTTCAACTCTTACACAATGAAACTTCTGTTCTGGAACATTCCATCTATGTTAATCCCTAAGAGGGCATCTTTTGTTTAAGGCAATTTATTTTTCTTAACCTTGTGGTATCATGGGGCCAATCTCTCAGATATATAATCTGTTCCTCTATAGACAATTAATACAACACCCCATGATTTCACTAAATATGACAGGAATTATCAGTCATCAGGACAGATTCAGTCCTCTAAGGGGCATTGGCTTTGTTGAGATACCTGCCATCTGCAAGTATTTTCCAGTAATTTTATTGTTGTGTTTTAACTGAAGGTCTGCACTTAGATGGGGAAAGTGGAAAAAAGATACACAAATCTTTAGAGCTTGTCTTCCTGAGTCAGGAAGTCCAGAAATAGCATCATTCAAAGAGGGCTGGACAGCTACAAGCTCAAAGGACAGAAAACAGATGTAAAGGACTATGAACAAGTGATACACAAGTGAGACTAAAATGTATTTTACAAAATTACCCCAATCCTATGACTATAGTCCTTTGAATGCCTTGAGGTTCTTCACAACAAATGCAGTTTTTTGTTCTTTTAGCTTTGATGCAGGAGAATAACACAAGCTATAGGTACTACAAATGGAAATCATAATAGTTTTATGCCTAAGGGGAATTTTGTGCTTAACTCCAAATATGTTAATATGTTCTTAAATTGAAAGCAAAGAACATGCTCTCATAACTTAAATAACCAAGTGAGAAAATACCATAATGAGACCTCTATTTGGAGTCAAATATGTATTGAAGATTTAAGCTGTGCACAAATGCATAAACAGTACAATACAACTGAGCATGCTAAGATGTGCAGTTGCATTTGTCCACAAGGTGTCTCTGTCCTCCTTCAGAAGCTGTATATCATACAGTATCTGTTAAACCAGACGGTCTCATATTTGTTGGTTGATTCACTTGTTTAAGTGTGTTTGTAATTTCTGATGAGGTACCAGGTCCAAAAAAAAAAAAGTTTACACATTCTTTGGAGCACTGTCACACTTAGTGTCGCTAATTCAGTATAATTCAGTAAAATTAATTCCAACTGTAAATTAAGAGAACAAACCTGAAACATCTAATTTAGGTTCATTTAAAATTATGCTGTAGGCAAGTGTTCAACAGGGATAGAGAAGGAAATTTCTACAATAAAGTGGATTTATAGTAGCAATACTGAAGGCCCATAGTGTACAATACACTTACTGTAAATAGGTAACCCAAAAACAGATTCAAATGATGAAATTGCATTCCTTCTGGTAAATTTAAACATCAGCAATTCGATGTAGAAGCAAAAACTATTTTTTTTATATTAAAAATATTTGAGTATCTGCACAGCATTGCATTGTGCATGTTTACAAACAGGTAGGCAGAATGGAGGTTATGATATGCAATCAAGTGATGCAATTTCATAACAAATGTTCAAACTAAGAACACATTTCTGAGATTGCACTTAAAATTTGCACTGGCTTTAAATTTCAAAACAATGAAGCTGCCCTTACCTGTGTCCCCAAAGAACCCTGACCGCCTTTGATCCCTGAAGTGTCCTGCTGATTCCCCTGCTTTAGATGGGCTGGACGCTACTTTACGGAACAGTCCATTTCCACCAATGGTTTCACCCAAGCCACCATGTCTGATGAGCATGTGGATCACCATCTGTTGCTGTGTGCGGAAGCCCTTTCCGCACTCCAAGCATTCTGAGGTTTTCTGGGAATTCTTACGGTTAGGGCGAGAAGTAGGCCGGTACTCTGAGTCACTCAGATTCTCGGGGCTTCGCTCACCTGTCAAGACCTGGCTGTTCCTTTCTCCATTGCTGTGCTGATCTGTGTTGGAGCCTTGGGTTCCAGCCCCTCTCCGTTTCTTGGTTGGGATACTCACAGTGGAATCGAGTGATTTCTTCCGCTTGTCCTGTCTTGTTAAGACGTACTCGCCCTTGTCCCTGTCATATGCTACATCTGCATCGGCTAACCTCTCTTCCCATCCCAGGCTTTTCTCAGATACCTCCACCAGTTTGCCTCTGGTGGCCAGTTGCCAAGCCTGGTAGCTACTTACTGGATCGAGCTCTGGGATTCTTTTCCCTAGAGTTCCCTCAATGGGGTTCTCTTCCTTTCCTGCTGGTTTCAAGTTTAGGCATTCCAAGAAGCTTGTCTTGGTGGCAGATGCAAAGACCTTATCACTGCAGTGGGTACTGTTAGAAGGCTGCTCAGCATTTCTGTGGACCTGCTCGTGCAGTTGCAGGCTCTGGCGGTCATGGAAGAAGTTACCACACTTGGCACAGAGTTCATACAAACACACTTCATTCACCAAGTTGGACTCATCCTGCGCCACCTCGTTGACAGTAGCTGGTAGGTAAGATTCACTCTTTGGTTTTACCTTGGTGTTGTGGGTCTTCATGTGGCTACGCAGGAACCAGGGCTCACGGAAACGGCGTCCACAGATCCGGCACCCATGATCCAGACTGTTCTGATGCTTCTTCAGGTGAGCTTTCAGAAACCAGGCTTGGGTGAACACCTGGTCACATTGTTCACATGGGAACTCGCCTTTACCAAGCTCACCGTCAGCTTCCTCGCTGGTAGAGACTTCTTTGGTGATAGATTCCTCCTCAATAGGATGTACCTTCTCAATATGAGCCTGCAGTTGGTCTTCCTGCAAGGTCTCAAAAGGGCACAGTTCACATTGGAAGACCTTATGAAACTCCTGCATATGCTGTTCAAGCTCTGCCTGACTTGACACTCTTTTCCTGCACAGAGAGCACTGCAAAGACTGTTTGCCATTCTCACCAGAGATTCTTTCCTTCTTACCACCTTTCTTCCTCATTTTGGTCGCCTCTTCACCACTCACAACCTTGTTGCAGGCCGAGGTACTCTCAGTCGGACTAGAGCAACCACCTTGATCTTCTGGCACCCCTCCTTCTTTTTCCCCTTCCTCATCCACATCTTCCTCCTCGCCACCAGTGCTCTGGCTGAGGCCGTCCAGTTTGTGACTGCGAATGTGGGCCTTTAAGCTACCCTTTTGGGCTGAGCGGTGATCACAGTGAGGACACTTGTATGGTTTCTCCCCAGTGTGCTTTCTCATGTGCTGGGACAAGGAACTGAGGAAAGGAAAACTTCTTCCACAGAGTTCACAAGTGTGACCCCGACTCTTCTTGCCCTCGGGGTTGTCCTGTCCACCCTTGGAGAAGCTCTCTTGCTCTGTGACTTCCGGCCTTTCCACCTCCATCTCAAGGCTTGAATATTCCACTATGCTGCTATCTGTTGTCCAATTTATTAGATCCTATTAAGTCTGTCTCGCCTGTAGTCATTCGGTCTGGGTAAAAGTTCTCTTTGTCAGACGTGTCATTGTTGGTAATTCTGTGTTGACAGTGTTGCTTTTGTCTGGAATATGTCTGGAGTTTTTTCTCTCATGAATCATCTTAACAGCTGAGGGTTTGCTTCATTCTGGTCACCTGAGAGGAAATGGAGACACAACAGAAGCAAATTTGAGAAAAAGACTTGCAAATGAGCAAATAAAGGTTATTCATTAATCCATTAGTTCATGGCAATGAACAAGCAGTTACTTTAACACACTACATTTTTTTTTTTTTTTTTGTAAAATTGCTGTCTTAATGATTCTTAATATGAATCAAGTGCTGTTATGAATCAAGAGCCATGTCTTAAAACTATAGAGATTCAAAACTGTTACATGGAAAAACTTAGACCCAGTGTTTGAGACCCCCAGCTAACAGAGTCCTTTTATATAATGTCATCTGACAGTCTCTTGTTCAGTTAAATCTATTCGTTTAAGGCAGGATCCATACTGCATAGCTGAAAACAGAGGACATAGTACATTGGGTTTTATGCTCTGCACCATTTAAAAGTGAGTGGGAGAGGGACAAAGAGAAAGTGAGAGAAAGGCTGCTGATGTCCTCATTTAGGAGTCCGAGGGAATGGCACATCTTTAAGTACTGCATAAACACAGTAACTTGCTCTTGATTATTCTAACAAGACAATAAACACAGATACAGTAAACACACTGCTTAATACTCCAACAAGCATGGTATTAATTGTTGTAAATCCACAAAAGCTTACACACCCAATTCCAGAATCAGGATTTCCTGCCATTCTGTTTTGTGTTCTATCCAATCTAAACATAGCTAACCTTTTTCACTTCTTTTTTTTTTTTTTTGCATTCTTCAAAAATGGTTATGCTGACTGACAAAATGTTTATTTTAATACTCAACTTGACATTTCTGTTTATCTACACTACACTACAGTAGAGACTGGGTCTGGTTGTAACATGGGGTACTGTAACTAATCTCAGCCTGTAACTAACATTTAAATGTTACAAATGTATATGATTTATTAATATTAATAATATTTACTGACAAACCAATGGTTTGACAATTATTATTTGTTACCATTTAAATTTAGTTCCTATAATTCCTGTAATAGGCTGTTCAATGGCAGGTTGTCATTGCAACCCCATTAAGATCAACCTATATTCTGTTAACTGTATCTTTTTCATGGGCAATAACTGGGGAAATGTTCAATAGTTTTTTGTTTTGTTTTGTTTTGTTTTTTGTAGCCAAGACCTTAAGGTTTGTGTGACAACTTGCCCCTGTCTCCCCTATAATTGAGTCTGTCTGTGTGCATTTGTTCAGTCTTTGACTGAAGGACAACAGTCTCAGTTAGTCTCCCCTCATAATCAGTATGAACACTGGTTGTCTGCTCACAGACCTAAATTCGTTGTGTGTGAGTGTGTGTGAGTGTGTGTCTTCTCAGGCGTAAAGAGACTATTCAGTGTTGGGCGAGAGAGGGGCCAGTTGGGATGAACCCTGAGGGCCGGTCCTCTCTCTCAACAATCAATAATCCATTATATACCAACTACATTTCACCACTGGCCCAGCATCCCCCTCACACAAACACACATTCTAACGCACAAAAAGCACTCCTCTCTCCACAGTTCATCTTTTACGGTAAGTTAACTTGCTGGGCTATAAAATGCCAGGTAAGAAATTTAAAGAAGAGACGTTTAGGAAATTGGAAGTTTTCCTAGAGGTCCCATCATCCATATATTTCAACTTATATCCAATGTTTGCCTACTTACTTAGTTTATTTTCTTTGATTATTTGATTTTGTATGTTGGGTAGCGTGTAAACAGTTTAGCCTTTATGACAATGGAATGGATGAGGTGCTTAACCGCATAATAACGCAACTGAACGTGCTGAGCTGGTAATGAATAGTGTTTTGCTGTTTGGCAAACCAATGAGCTGAGCATTAAATCGCCGTAACTATGATACCAAGAGGTTTGGGAGATGTGTAAGGACACACACTACACAAACACACACATACATATACACACGTCAGCAGTGGGGTTATTATTGAAACATGGCTGTTCTCAGAGGGCTTACCTCAGCTCTGCTGACCTACTTATCCCCAGACAGTTCATCTCATCTTGTAGTTCCATCAATGCAGGATCAGTGCATTTTTCAAATTGAGCGGTGTGTGTGTGTGTGTGTGTGTGTGTGTGTCCGTCTGCGTGTGTGCACTCAAATCCTAAACCAAATTGTGCATTTTGTCCAAATGCACAGAGACAGTTACCAAACCACTAACAGGCATCAACAATGTCAAGAGAAGATAGAAGAGCTCGATTGTCTTTTGTTCTTATTCTGATGTGACGGACAGCAGATTAATCATTTGTTTTTCCTTAAGACTACAACCAATGAGATTTTTAATGCATAATGAAACAAAACAAAGCTTAAGTTAAGTATTTGATGTCCACTTAATGTGCAAAAGGTATTTTGTTTTTATTCCAAATGTTTTAAAGAACAAATCACAGATTTTTTGCGAAACTCCTATAGGAGCATATTGCCTCCATGGGCTTCCTATCTTACTAACAATTTGGTAGTTCTCAAATCCCCCCAAACTACAATCTCATTGTGCCTCTCGCACCAGAACTGTCACAATAGCTCATGTCTATACCTCCTCTGAGCAGCGGGGAGTCCGGCATAACCATTGTTGGATGCAGGGGTCCATCCTACGCTAGAGGCCTGTCTGAAGCATGTCTGGTTGGGGAAGACAAAGGGAAGTCCCTCCCGGTCCCATTTCGAAGTAGAACCTGCCTGGTATCATCGACTGCTGATTACAGCTGCAATAAAAAGGGGGCCCTGGTGCATGTTTGTGCTTGCAAGCATGATAGCAGCTTCTGAGGCTAACTTTGTCATGTTCAATTATGGAAAAGATTCTGGTGTCTACGACAGAAGTCGTTCCCCCAGGTTGGAAACCAAGGAACTAAGAAGGAACTGGCTTAGTTGGACATGCTACACGAAATGTCAAGTCCAGCAAAGTTAAAGTCTGTGTAATGAGGAATGCGAGTACAGATGTGGTCATATGATAAAAACCGAACGGAGAACGAGCACAAACGTTTCTATTCAGCTGAAATGTAAAGCTTAGTGATACAACTTGCACAGGGTGAAGGGCTCCTTTGTTCTGCAGTGTTTCTGAAATGGAGACACAATGAACACTACTAAACTGTAGCCTGACCACGTTACATAGGCATAAAACAAGATTTACAACTTGAGTTCTTCAAAAATCACTTCCCCTATGGTTGTTGACAGTGGTTATGATTGGGCATTTATGATTCTAGTGGTTTCCACAGTTAGGATACAGCCACTGTTCAATTCAGATTCCTGAGGAACCTCCCCCTGACCCGTCTGTGGCTGTTACCCTTGCCTCAACTCCTTGTTGTCATTCTTAATACACATTTGCAGTTACATTCTCTGTATAATGTAAGCATCTTCAACATAGTTTGTTGATTTACTCTAGAACAGATCACTCAATTATTATTTATTCACTCTCACTTACTAATTGCTTTATCAGCTTTCTTATGTCATTATTTTCAGCATTGAGTTAAAAACTAATAATTTTTTTCAGCAAGGATGCATTAAAATGATCAAAAAAGCGACAGTAAAGACATTTGTAATGTTAGAAAAGATTTCTATTTGAAATAAATGTTGTTTTTTACTTAATTTCCATTAAAAAAAAAAACTTAAAAATGTTTCTTGAGCAACAAATCAGCAGGTTAGAATGATTTCTGAAGAATTATGTGAGTGGAGTAATGACTGCTGAAAATTCAGTACTGCGATCACAATTTTAAAATATATTCAATTAGAAAACCATTATTTTTTTTTGATCAAATAAATGCCTCGGTGAGCATGAAACATTAAAAAAAAAATCATATCAACCCCAAACTTTTGAACAGTAGTCTATTTTATTATTATTTATCACTTTTATTTTTCACCCCTACTAAATTTTCAGTGTTGAAAATGTTTTAGAAACCATTACACAACTCATATTCACAAAAAAGATAAACAAATAGGAAAATGACTAATTCGGGTCTATTATCACACAAAACTAAAGTATGGCTTCGGACAACTTGAAGTATGGACTGTTTTTGAGTGTTATCTGTCCTTTTTGGAGATTGACTATCCCCTGATCATTATAAATACATGTTGTCATTGTGTAGTTATTCTTTAAGCTTACTTTCTTTACAAATACAATGGGTACGGAAAGTATTCAGACCCCCTTAAATTTTTCACACTTTGTTATATTGCAGCCATTTGCTAAAATCATTTAAGTTAATTTTATTCCTCATTAATGTACACACAGCACCCCATATTGACAGAAACACACAGAATTCTTGACATTTTTGCAGATTTATTAAAAAAGAAAAACTGAAATATCACATGGTCCTACGTATTCAGACCCTTTGCTGTGACACTCATATATTTAACTCAGGTGCTGTCCATTTCTTCAGATCATCCTTGAGATGGTTCCACACCTTCATTTGAGTCCAGTTGTGTTTGATTATACTGATTGGACTTGATTAGGAAAGCCATACATCTGTCTATATAAGACCTTACAGCTCACAGTGCATGTCAGAGCAAATGAGAATCATGAGGTTAAAGGAACTGCCTGAAGAGCTCAGAGACAGAATTGTGGCAAGGCACAGATCTGGCCGAGGTTACAAAAAAATTTTCTGCTGCACTTAAGGTTCCTAAGAGCACAGTGGCCTCCATAATCCTTAAATGGAAGACGTTTGGGACAACCAGAACCCTTCCTAGAGCTGGCCGTCCGGCCAAACTGAACTATCAGGGGAGAAGAGCCTTGGTGAGAGAGGTAAAGAACAACTCCAGAGATGCAGTTGGGAGATGGGAGAAAGTTGTAGAAAGTCAACCATCACTGCAGCCCTCCACCAGTCGGGGCTTTATGGCAGAGTGGCCCGACGGAAGCCTCTCCTCAGTGCAAGACACATGAAAGCCTGCATAGAGTTTGCTAAAAAACACCTGAAGATGGTGAGAAATAAGATTCTCTGGTCTGATGAGACCAAAATAGAACTTTTTGGCCTTAATTCTAAGCGGTATGTGTGGAGAAAACCAGGCACTGCTCATCACCTGTCCAATACAGTCCCAACAGTGAAGCATGGTGGTGGCAGCATAATGCTGTGGGGATATTTTTCAGCCGCAGTGACAGGACTACTGGTTACAATCTACGGAAAGATGAATGCGGCCAAGTACAAAAAACAGTACAGAAAACCTTCTCCAGAGTGCTCAGGACCTCAAACTGGGACGAAGATTTACCTTCCAACAAGACAATGACCACAAGCACACAGCTAAAATAACGAAGAAGTGGGTTCACAACAACTCCGTGACTGTTCTTGAATGGCCCAGCCAGAGTTAAACCCAATTGAGCATCTCTGGAGAGACCTAAAAATGGCTGTCCACCAACGTTTACCATCCAACCTGACAGAACTGGAGAGGATCTGCAAGGAGGAATGGCAGAGGATCCCCAAATCCAGGTGTGAAAAACTTGTTGCATCTTTCCCAAAAAGACTCATGGCTGTATTAGATCAAAAGGGTGCTTCTACTAAATACTGAACAAAGGGTCTGAATACTCAGGACCATGTGATATTTCAGTTTTTCTTTTTTAATAAATCTGCAAAAATGTCAAGAATTCTGTGTTTTTCTGTCAATATGGGGTTCTGTGTGTACATTAATGAGGTAAAAAATGAACTTAAATGATTTTAGCAAATGGCTGCAATATAACAAAGTGAAAAATTTTAAGGGGTCTGAATACTTTTAATACCCACTGTGTGTAAATATATCACAACTTTTGAAAGGCAGGATTAAAAAAAACTCTACTTTTCACTTAACTGTAACCAATAAATTAACCACACTAAGTATATTGCAGCAAATAGGCTTAGCGAAAATCTATCCTTATTAGTACTATACTTCTGTGGCATTCTACTGTTGAAGTAATTAAATCATAATTAAATGATCAATGATTGATTAGCAGCCATATGCTTGAGGAAAGTCTTTGCAAAAATGTCACATCTTTATGACTGCATTTTCAAGCAAGAACCGTTGTTTACACTCCACCAACACACAAGCAACAACATATGTCTGTAAAAACATGCATAGGCATAAAAACACACACAAAGACGGCCAGCTTTCAGTGGAAAGAAACAGCAGCACATATACAGGCCCGTATCTGAGAGACACAGCCCTGAGCGAGAGCTCCATTCTTCCCCTCCTCTCTTTTCTCTGGCTGATGAATGGCTATGGCGAATCAACTGTCTGCTCGCTTATTCAACCTGACGGCTAGTCCAGCTCAGCACAAACGCCCCATGCTCTGGACATTACTCCTCTGCTCTGAGCCAGTGTTTGTGGAAGAGAAAAAGAAAAAGTGCATGTGTGTATATCCTCACGTTAAAGACAGAGCTAAACCGGTCCATCACACATATGGTTTTTCTAACACGCCCCGCTTTGAACCGTACAGCGTGAGCCAAACGGTGTGTGTGCAAGTATGTGTGTGCCCTGTGCACATATGTTAATTGTTGCATTCGTGCCAAACAAACATGTTGCATGTCAGTGTGTGTGTGTTTGATAAATCCTAAAATACCAAACACCATGAGAGGCTGAGCAGAAGGAGCAGTAGGTTTTGAAACAACATCACAAACCAATACTACACCACAATGTGTGTGTTATTGACGTGTGATGCTCAGCTACTAATAAGATTACACCGCTGCAGTGACTTCTTCACAAAGCAGTAGTTTTTCAAGCTCAGCTAGAATTCATAGCTAATGAATGGAATGATAATGGCCTCAGACCATTGTCATCAGTATTATCAGACCACTGTTTCCCCAGTAGAGATTACAGATGCGCGAGTGCTCCGTGACCTCCAAGTGCCGTCACTACAGAACGCCACTCCCTAAAGCCAGAACACGGTTACACAAGCAATAAGCGAGGGATTATTTTCCTGCCAGTGTTCATGATGTCTGACTAAAGAACCTGGAAACCCTGAGTGATGATATCAATGAAAAGTTGCGACTGTATAACAGTACAGACCTTTCGTTCTTCAGAAATAATTAAAAATAAAAGATAATGCACTGTAGAAAATGCTATTCTTAACCTGTATTAATATTTCTCTTGTTTTCCAGTATATACAATTGTCTTATTTCATTGGCAAGTTTTCTCACTTGTTTAACAAAGTTTAAACCTCAACAAATCTTACAACAACAGAAAAAAAAATCAAAATATCGTGTCAAAAAAATCTTAAAGGGATTCTAAAAGAATCAATTATGGAAGCTTGTTTCTGCCACTAAATAAAAAAATGAAAAAGGCAATTGCGACTTTTTATTTCACAATTCAGACTTTTTTCTCACAATTGTGAGATTGACTTCCTTTCTCAGAATTGCGAGATTTAAACATGCAATTGCGAGTTGGCAATTACGCGGTTTTTTCACGTAATTCTGACTTTATAATTCTGAGAAAGTCAGAATTGTGAAATGCAATTGCATATTAAAAGTCCGAATTATGAGATATGACTTTTTTTAATGCAATTTCTGACTTTTTTTTCTCCAAATTGTGAGTTTATATCTTGCAATTCTGACTTCATTACATAAAATTGCTAGTTATGAACTCCGAATTGTGAGACATAATCTCGCAATTCTGAGAAAAAACATCAGTCCTTTTTCCTTCACCACTGGACATTATAACATGCAATTGCGAGTTTATATTTCACAATTCTGACTTTATATCACGCAATTCTGACTTTATAGCTTGCAATCCTGACTTTCTTACTCGCAATTGTGAGTCACAGAATTGTAAAAGTTAGAATTGTGAAATATAAACTCGCAATTGCAAGAACAAAGTCAGAATTGTGAGATAAAAGTCGCAATTACTTTTTTGTTTTTTATTTCACGGCGGAAGCAAGCTTCCATAAACAATTAAGAATCTAATCAAATAATATAATAAATCAGGTCGATTTACCTTATTATTATTATCATGGCTATTTTTATTGGCAAACAAGACAAAGATACTGAAGAATAGATTTTCTTTTTTAGTAGAGTTGCATTATAAAGTGATTCTAAAGGCACAATGTTTTTTTCGCCACTAGGGGGCGCTAAACTCTTCAAAACAATGGCGTAGTTTGATGGCGCAGTGAATGAGTGGAATATGGAACTCATGGTCATTCGAATGATCTAATAATGTTTATGGGAAAATAATATTTATGAATGAGTGAAGCTGGGCGTGGCCGAGAATCACGGACGCGACTACTATTGAGAGACAGATATCAGTGGCACACGCGAGTCCCATGGGATATAAAGGAAAGAGGATATTTCATTCTACCGAACAACTCACAAGTACTGAAATGCTACTCATACAGGTCAGTTTATTTGATGAATTAAAAATTGTGGGGTAATGCAGCATTGCTTCACTTGGTCTAAGGTGTCATCATACTAAACTGCATTTGAGTGTGTTGAAAGTTGTAATGTTATTTAACATTACAGTATCATACTGATGATATATGTACATTTCATCATGTTTAGTTATCTAACATTGATTATTCTTGTTATAAATGTAGCCTATATTTGCTTACCTCGTCTTATAACGTACAAGAGCGCCATCTCTGTCAAGTCAAAGTTTGTCGCAAAGCTCTCGCCATCTCGGAAACGCCACGCCGATATTGATCCTCTTTTTATTTCTCCTTTTGTCCCAAAGTTTGCTTGCCATGGTCTATAATGTTTGAACGAAACTACAACAGCGCGCCACTAGACGTTACGCAGCTGTTCACGTTTGTTGCCATGGCTACTATGCAGTACAAGTGGAAACCAGGGATAACGCAGAAATTAAGTCATTGACAGGAGACAAGTGACAAGGGAGGGATTTTGTGAATTTCTCTGAATTTACTAATTCTTGGAAACATTAAGGATAATGTAAGTACACAGCTGAATGAAATATATAACACTCTGCAAGTAGTTTTTGGATATTTTTATATAAAAATACATATTGTGCCTTTAAGACAAATAGCTAGCGGCCACATGATCACCATAACATTATAGTGTACATTATTCATGCAGATCTGTGAAATTTGTTGGGAAACGAAAAATGCCTCTACATGTGTCCACAGGTGAATTTGTATGTTTTTGGGCGCAAGCCAAAGCATGCAAGTGTGCACGTATTTCTCTCTCTGTGTGTGTGTGTGTCAGCAGTGATAGGGAGATGAGAGAGGGACACCAGCAGTAATGCTTATGTAATATCTGGCCGAGCCTCTGCAGCACTCCTGATGGCAGTATGACATAACACCTATGCGGCCACACAGATCGTCTAAGAAACACACACATATGCACTCAAACAGACAAATAAGTTTCAACTGGTCTTGACCAGATTAACAACTTGTTGCTAACTGATTTGCTTGTAATCTATTATGATTTTATAGTTGCAAACAGCAATAAAATTCACAGGAAAGCAATAAAATCAAACATAACAACTTTATTTACCAATTTGACTTGTTGTCATACTAAGCTGATGTAGTGAACGCAGTGCAGCGCTTCCGTGTTTACGTCCGGTTCAGTATTGGCCGAAGATGTACACGTGAGCAGCACGACGCATGCGTGTTTGGATGTGAACAGTTTTAGTTATTAAGTTTGCATTGTTAAACTAAACTAAAACGAGAAATGTTGTTTTAGTTAACGATAATACCCTTGCTTTACACTATGTTTGTCATCACATTTGTCTTGTGACTGTAGAAGTGATATTGTGACAGTAAGTGGCTTGCAGATACACTGGTGTGGTTGGTGTGGTCTAGAGCTGAACTATAATCTGAAAGCATTAACTTGCTCTCTAAAAAAAGCTCTCTGAACAGGGATTAGATTATCATGGTAAGGCCAGCTCAGACTCTCTTTCTCTGTCTTTCTTTATTGTGTCTCACTCCCCTTCTTTTTTGCGAACACTTTCTCAACAAATGTTACAAGGTTGCAATAGTGGGCCATTCTTTGATTTTTAACATAAAACTTTGTAAACCGTATCAATGTTTTATCTTTACGTTGAGCATATGTTATGGCACAGAACAACCAAAAACTCTTCATAGGGTTTATAGCTCGAGGGAGAGCGACTGCTGATTGGAGGGGTTGCAGATGTCCCCTAGGGCAATTTAATGTTAAGTGCCTGACTTTGGGTTGCCATGACCCATATTTGGCAGAGCAAAAAAAAAAAATTGTCATCATTTACTCATGTAACTGTCGAAAGCATCCAAAACATCTAAAAATAAACTAAAGCTACAACATTTAATCAATTCTTGCGTTATATGCCAGCTTATCCCTCTACTAGCCTGTATGCTTTATTGCCCTTAATGGCAGCCCAAGTAGCACACTCTTCCTCAGAACCGCCTGGCCTCCGTAAGTATATCTACATCCTTGGCGAGAGACGTGATCACGATGGCTCGGTTAGAGAGTGCAGGGCAGCCAGATGTCTTTCTCATGGCCTTCAAAGTATTGTCTCTCCAACTGTTTATTTATTAATGTCGAGTTCACACTGTGATCTCTCTCAGCCTCCGAATACTGTTTATTATACCAGAACCGTGAAAAGTGGCAAGTTTTTAACTCTTTCCCTGCCAAGGTTTTTTTTTTTTTTTTTTTCAAGTTGCCTGCCCCTGCCAGCATTTTTGATCATTTTCACAAAACTTGCAGGGTCCTCAGAATATTTTGTTGTATTAATATCTGAACATATCAAAAGAACAGAGATTCTAATATTAAAAAAAAATCCTTTTTTAATCAGTACTTGAATGTGGAAACGTATGAATAAAAAAGCAAGAGTCTTGAACAAAAAGCTGAGGAAATCGCATTTTTTTTCAATGACTACAACGAGCATTTTATCGCTTGCTTCTTCTTTTTCTTTGCCTGTGTTTTGATCTGGAGATTCTGTAGTCTTTCAGAAGATGTGTAATAGCGACCCCTACTAGATAAAATGGCTATTATGGTGTTCTGCATGGTTGCTTGCTTACCCCCCCCCCCATTGACATTCTGCTCCAATATGACTGTAGATGCTCTTTCTATAAGGTGAAAATCGTGCTTAGAAAAGCAATAGCACATGATTTGAGGTATTATTCATGTCTGTCGCTGAAAAATGTTTAATACTTTGGGCGAGGGGTTTGTTAAAATTCCTTTTTATGAGCAATAGTAATAGTGATACTGATGCTAACATTAGCAAGGGGAATACCTGAGGCAGATCTTGGAAAAAAAAAAAATGTATGCATTGTATTTGTCCTATAAAGTGCATTAAATCCTATTATCTTCGCCCTCTGATGCATGATGTCCACTACAGTAAACAGCCATTTCAGCCAATGGTAGAAAAGTATTTTTTTAACCATTCAGGGTGTGATCTTACATCCAAACTACCATGGGTGATATAACCTTAATTCTATATGACAGTCATAGTGTTTTTATTACAATTTTTATTTATTTAACATAAATTCAATATGTGGTGACAGTGGTGAACCAAGTACCACTGGAATATTTAACATTATCTTCTAAATCAAAGGACGGATATGCAATTCTCAGAATATTAACAAAATATAATTATAATAATATAATATAATTAATTTAATTTAAAAAAAATCTTATTTTTAATTAAGATATAATAAGTATTTTGTTTGTTTGTTTTTTTCTTTTAATTTTTGACATTATTACTTTATGCATCAGGGGGTTTAATACAGTAAAGAATATGAATCTATGCTTTTAAGGTCATTGTCACAGTCTCTGAACAAGCTCAAGTTTCTTAAAACGGCTGGTTTCTCTCACTCTGGTTAGTTCAGAGAAGGACAGGTAATCTAACACCATGAAAGCCATCTCAATCGCTCTCTTTCCCTCCCTCTTGTCTGTTCTTCTTTCGCGTGTTCCTGTTCTGGTGAGAGAAGATCTGTCTCTTTTTAATGAAACTGCCCCGTCACACCCATCTCCCATCTGGTATGTGTGCATATATGTGCGGGCTAGATGGTGGGAGGTGGAGGCTGGTGTGGTAATGTGTGTGAGCAAACATATAACCAGGGGAATAAGTACATGTGTGTGAGTGTGTGTTGTCATTTCAGCAGGAAGGCTTTACTCTGATGAGAGGTCTCACTTCCTGTTTATAGAGCAACCACTGGAGCAAAACAATAGCTGGAATTTTGATGGATCGGCAGAGAGGACGCCCAACTTGCACCCTCCAGAAAAAAAGCTTCACTATTGCTGACAATACATCAACACAATCTATTCTCAAATAAATCCCCAAAATAAATAATTAAAACTTTTCATTTATTTTGGAGTGACTCGTCTAGACATTTCTTACAATTTTTGTGAGATTCACCAGTTTCCTTGGTTGTTTACTACAGCTCAACTACAACAATAGCCTCTCATGTTATTGTATAAAGGGATGTTTCGGCTCAAGCCTGATCAAAATGGTGGTCTCGAGCATTCCCCTCGCTGAGGGATAGGTCATGTTGGGCTCTCTGGGATTTGAGGTCAGTCCAGCTGGACGTCTGGTGCCAAAATGAGGTGGATTACACCCTTTAATCCCAGTTACCCCATGGAAGTGAACTAAAGCTTCAAGCGTCCTTCTCCAGACCACAGACTTCATTCAGTCGATGAATCTCTGTAAACAGGCTTGGTGAAGTGTGAGTCTACAGTGCGACTATCACTTGTCACGATACAAAAAAAAAAAAAATAACAGATGTAAAAGAGTTTTGCCCTTGGGGGACCAGCAGCAACCGGCTGCTGAGATGAATTATATATTTACACTGTATCATGTGACAAGTGTTAAGACACGCATAATGCTTCTGTCAATCCCTTAGAAGGATGTAAAACGTGCAGTAAGGCACAATAAACCTTAATGCTTAAGGTTTCCGGAACCACTGCTGTTCTTTGTTATATAAATATATTTAAAAGATCTAAAATTATAAACTTTAATGCAAAAAATGTATTAGTACATGTAGAATGCTATACAAAATAAATGCTGTAAATGCTCAGTTCATAAAGCCTCACAATCACAAAAGTTCATAAACCAAAGATTTTTCCGTTCACACTGACAAATCTGAATTTTCTCCCTAGACAGCTAGGTGTTTTGATCACACTTTTTGTAGCACAACATATTGATTTCATATATAGCACTGCAATAGCAAGACAAGAGTTTACTTAAGATCTCCTTATTGGAAGTAAAAGTATGCACTTGCACAAGAAAAATGCACAAGAAACTCAGAAACTTCAACAACTTGAGAGATTTGAACAGAAGGGTTGCACTGTATTGGATACGAGAGGTTTGGCACTGAATGCTAGCTTTATTTTTTCTCAATAAGCGAATTCCCTCGAGCTTGAGCTATTAATAATCTCTGAGCTTTTTCTCAGAGGAACAGCTGTTGAGGAAGCTGAAATTTGCAAATATTCCCAACCTAGGCTCATTGGAAAAACATGCTTCTAGCCACATTTTTGCAAAAACTCCAAAAACTTACCTTTACATATAACTCATTGCATTCCAGGTGAAATGAAAATAGTGACAGTAAATTACTTTTATTTCTATTTACTGAGGCAGATTAACGATTTTTTTTACCATAGTGTATGATTTGTAAATTAATACATTTTGACATTTGCATCATATAACCAGCTCTATATTTATTTTCCTGATAAAAAAGCTCAAATTCTTGTAGAAGCAAACTAAAATAGAATTACTGCCTCAGAATATGCGTTTTTATCTCATGTTTTCTTTTGTTAACTTAATCGGTTAGGTTTAGGGTAGTATTTGGTGTTTTTCAAATGCAATTAACCTTTTACTTCCACTCACCAGGCATTTCATTTTCAAATTTCTGCGATATCTACAACTTCCAAAGTAATAAAATGTTGTCAAATTCATATTTCTATGATTTGGATAAAACTGAACACATTTTTAGTGTCACACAATGGTTAATTAAGTTAGCAAGTGTCGTGAGATTTGCATCATTTAACATCATTTTGCAGAAATGTCACCACACACCTGTTTTTCCCACTTTAAAACAGCTTGAAAAAAATCATTGCCCCCCCCCCCATATGACCAATACCCTCCCTTCCCATTGACTCAATCACAATCCTTTCAAAATAATATATACATCCATTTTTAAAGCAACGATCGATCAAAGCAGCGTAAAATATTTAGCCGCATTCAATACAAAGTACACAAATGAAGACATAACGCGCAGTGCTTTTCGACATGTTGTTTTACAGACAAACTACACTCTGAATAATTTACAGCAGCAAGGCCTTGACATCCACAGGATCCAATTAGTTGAAATCCACATGCAATCAGTCCACAGGAAAAAGGCACAACAGGGACATCTCCAGAGAGATGAGACACTATTAGCAAGTTTCTAAAATACAGAGGAGTGCACTGCATAAAGAGGAGAATAACGCACCACTGCTTAACAAAACATGGAATCCTTGAAATCAGATCAGTGGACAAAGAATGTGATCCTCGTATACAAATAACTCAGACACTCAAACAAACCTCTGATAAGACTGAGTAACAGCTGTGCTTTAAATGGCAACAGCTATAGTGTTAGATATTTCGTTTGATATAGTGCATGATAGTGCAGTATAGCATTGTGGTATATTATGATCATTTGCTTGTGGTTTTGTAAAATGTCATTTTTAAGTAATCGGTTCAAAATAAATCCACGCATCTGGTTGTGAAAGGCCAAACCAGCTGAATGTTTGTCTTTCCCAAAGTTTAAAAACAACTTTCCACAAAGAACTATTCAGATTGTTAATGGTTTCCTCCCAAACTTTGTTTCTTCTGCTGATCATTTGAAGAATGTTTCAACTTCTTTTGTTCAGACAATTAAAGTAAATGTGGTCTGATGTTGTTTTTTGTTCCACAAAAGAAGCTTAGATCAACACTAGAGTGAGAAAAGGATGAGAGTTTTCGTTCTTGGGTGAACTATTGTTTTAAGAGTCAATTATTAACAAAAAAACAGTATCACTAATCTAAACATCGAGGTTGGTTATGGCGGTTACAGTCGTCACTAAGTGACACATGAGAGGAAACAAAACTAACAAGTCTAGATTGCAGAATCTGTCATATAAAGTTTACGAAGAGATCCCACAGCAGAAACTACCAATGTGAAACTAAAATTCCTTGTGACCTTATCAGTCAGATTGGGTGGTTTTCATCACAAGAGAAAAAGAGCCGTTTCAGTTCTGTCGAAGGGTGGAGTTGCCACAACTGTTTGTGTGGTTTCCAGCCAATGGCAACAATGACTTGTTTCTATAATCTCAAATAGAACATTTGTTAGACATTGTGTGGTTGATTATGCACTACTGAATAAAGTATTATAAAGGGTTCTTCGCATAGTATAGTCAGGTTTGGTCTAGTGTGGCATTGTTATGACTTGATGTGCTGTGGTTTGGAGAGTATTACGTTCTAAACATGATCTGGTTTAACCAGGTTTGGTTTGGTATCTAATTTGGCCTTTCATGGTATCATATGATCGGTCTTTGCTGCGGTACCATCTTTCAGCATTGCTATGGTCCGGAAAGGTCTGGTCTCAGTTTGATATGATACGGCTGTTCATGCTGCAATGAGGTAAAGGCACAATTAAAGGGGACGGTTAACGCAAAAATGAGAATTACACTAATTGCGCAAAAGTTTGGAGTCTGTATGATGTTTCTGAAAGACGTTTCTTATGCTCACCAAGGCTGCTTTTCTTGGAGCAAAAATACAGTAAAAACATCAATATTGTGAAATATTATTACAAGTTTCCTATTTAAACATATTTTAAAATATAATTTATTTCTGTGATGGCAAAGCTGAATTTTCATCATTACCCCTATTTTTTTTTTTCAAAATGTTTTGATGAATAATAAGATGTTTAAAAAAAAAACATTTATTTGAAATAGATATTTTTAATTACTGTTTAATGGATCAATTTTTTGCATCCTTGCTGAATAAAATAAATACTTTCTTTAAAAAAAATAAAAATCTTACTGACCCCTAATTTACTCAAAGAACCCATGACTGTCTCTCTCCTGAACACTCGATATCTTTTCCATATAATGAAAGTGAATGGAAACCGGAGCTGTCAAAGTCTAAAAATAATGAAAAAAGAACCATAAAACTATACAGACAATCATTTTTTGTAAATAAATAAAATTTCTGTTTGTTTCTGATAAAAAAGCTATTATTGTATAGCCTTGGAATATACATAATCTTTTATGTTGCTTCTTTTATATTTTTGTCGGAGCTTTATACAGCGGCAGTGCCCATTCACTTACATTATATGGTGAAAAAAAAAATGAATACAGGTTGGGAACAGCATGAGATGTGCAAATGATTTTAAAATTTTTGGAAGGCAAAAGACCATGGCAATGGTTCAGAAGAACTCTACTAACTACATGCTGGACAGGATTGCAGTGAGGTCATGGTCAAAAACAGGGATGTGTGCAGTATACAGTACCAACCTGTTCCTGTTGGAACGTTGAACAGGAAGATACACACTGCCATCACTTGTTGTGCTCTCTTGTGCCAAAGCTGTGCCCTGCTTAGCTCTCTCTGCCCGCTGATGCCAGCTCACTCATGTGCCAAGCCCTCCACTAGACACTGGGCATTATGCACGCCCAACACAGCTGATGCACACACAAATCCTGGACACAATCATTCCAAAACAATTTTTATGATCAAAACACATTTGTATTTACTACAAGTAATGTACAGTCATGACACCACCTGCCTGTTTTTCCATATGCTGGGTGATGCTGATTAGTCAGCATTACTGAATTAAAAGATATGGTATCTGTCATCACTTGAAAAGCTTCTGGTTTAGTCAAGAGAGATAGTATCCCTTTGTATACATATAAAACAAAACACGGGCAGATTAAAACATATTACTTGCTTAACACTCCGGAAAAACAAGTACAGTTACTTTACCTTGCTATACCGGTTGAGGCTGCAATTACTGCCATACAGTAGATCAAAACACAATTACAAAACAGTATTACTTTAATATGAAGAGGAATGACAATTTTATAATATATAATTATTGCTAATAATTCTTAAATAAAAAGCCAAGTGGCAAACAAATAATGGTAGACATTTTTTAGAATGAACTTTTCCAATCTTGAAATTGACTTCACAGAGATGTAACAGAGTAACCAGAGTTGTAGATCAATGGGCCAAGACAACAAGAACTCGTCTAAATTTGTGAAATGCTTTGCTTGAAATGGGTTTTCTTTGAAATAAATGGAGCTCGGTCTGATATTTTGTTATGTAATGCAATGATAGTCTTACTGGTCAACTCTATGTATCTAACGCTGCATTTACTATAAAACACTGACCGTTTAGTGCCTCATCAAAAACAAACAAAAAGCACAAATAGGTATATAATCAAATAAATATCAACCAATTTAGGAAGACATCTGTTCACTCTTAACCTGGACGTCTTAACTCAGCAAATTAAATTCTTCATGCGGAGACTCTCCTCCCCCTCAGCTGCACTTAATCCCAGTGATTAAATCATTTTTCTTCAGTCCTAATTTTGCCTGTTACAAGGCTCTGATGGAGGATGGGCGTGCTCTCTATTGATTGGTGGATTGAGCAGATTACCCTAATAGCGGGATTACCGCCCACATGTTGACCACGCGTGTTGGAGCTGCTCGGCCGTGGTGCCAGCTCCCCATCAGATGGCCTGGGGGAGCGGTGAAGACACACCACTCAATGAGAGCGCGTGTCTGTTCATCTGTCTGCAGGGTGCGCATTAACAAGTATTTGGCAACACATTAAGTTCTTTTATTTGCAAACTCATTAGTCATCTCAGCTGTGTTGTCAGTTAAGACGTAGTCAAGTTCACCAATGCTATGATAATTGGCAGATATAGCAGCCAAAGCACAACTTGCTTGGAACATGACTGTTGGGTCAACATGTGTAAATATTAAAGGGTTGGTTCACCCAAAAATGAAAAATATCTGTTATTATTTACTCACCCTTATGTCGCTCCAAACCCGTAAGACTTTTGGCCATCTTCGGAACACAAATTAAGATCATTTTAATGAAATCTGAGAGCTTTCTGTCCCTCCATAGAAAGCTAGGCAACTGAAACTTTGAAGCTTCAAAAAGTTCATAAAGAGATTGTAAAACTAATCCATATGAATAGAGCAGTTTAGTTGAAATTCTCTCAGGAGAAACATAAACGTATAAACATTGATCAGCGAACATAAATAGAAGCTCAACCAAACCTGCTAGACCTGCAAGAACAAACCTCATTGGTTTTGGCACGTCATGCCAACATTCTTGAGCTTTCGTTGGTTTACCACAGCTGATGTGTGATTTGATTAATGTTTATCATGTAAAAGACTAAATTCAAGTTGTTCATCATATAAAGCGATTGTTTCTCTTCAAAAACAATTTGGACTGAACAGCTCATTTCATATGGATTAGTTTTACGATCTCTTTATGAACTTTTTGAAGCTTCAAAGTTTCAGTTGCATAGCTGCCAACGGAGGGACAGAAAGCTCGAGTTCATCAAAAAAGAGCTTTATTTGTGTTCCGAAGATGAACAAAAGTCTACGGGTTTGGAACAAAATGAGGGTGAGTAATTAATGACAGAATTTTCATTTTGGGTTGAACTAACCCTTTAATGTAGCCTTAAACTCAGAGTTCAGTGACCATTGGCTAAACGTCTGATGAAAGGCGCTATGTTTACAACTGTGACAATGAGCACTTATCAGTGTCAGCTAAATGCAGGATTTTCAGAAATATATGAAGATCACCAAGGAAACTTGCACAATGTTCTTGAATGAATCATTCACTAAATGCATACTGGTCTGTTATCATAGGGAAATCAACTTTACATTTTCACACCCCCTAATCATGACGCAGAACAAAACGAACCGTGGTTAGTCGCCCTACATGTCGACCAGATGTCCTCTTGGGCAGTCCTTGGCCAATGAAAGCTGCGATGGAGTCCAGAAACTCTGCCGTCAGTCTGAAGGTCTGCCGACGGGAAACTACCACAAATGTAACCTGAAAATGTCCTTCATCTGGTACAGTAACATCTAAATGATGTGTTTTTATTCAAGTGGAAAATGTGATATAATGTGATAGTTTGATTCAATTATATTGACTACATTGTGTTACGCCAATAAAAGTCATTTAAATGCAGAATTACCCAGCTAACAGGGAACATTCTCAGAACTTTGACTAGAACGAGTTATTTATTGCAGAATGTCCAAGCCGCTCTTTTCCATACAATGAGAGTGATTAGTGAAAAACAACTTAAATTTCAGTCTTTTCCTCATGCAAAGCTACCGTTTGTTTTTAGAAGACTTGAAATATAGTGCACAACTCATATAGACTGCTATTATAATGCTTTTCTAGTATTTTTTTTGCCCTCTTGGGAGCTTGACAGCCTCAATCCCTATTCACTTCCATTGTACGAAAAGAGCAGCTCGAACATTCTGCCAAACATCAACTGTGTTCTACAGAAAAAGAGAGTCATGCGGGTTTTAATGACATGATGATGAGTAAATGATGGCAAATGGTCCCATTAAGGAAACATTTTAATTTAACTCGCTCTCTGTAATTCAAACCAAAGGTGTATAAAGACCACAATTTATGGATATTTCATTTCAGAATCATTGCTCCTGATCTCTCTAACTGAACTCAGTGTGCGTGCGTTTGAAGCCATTTTCCTGATTGTGATTCCGTTAGACTGAATGTACAACATTCAGCTGTTTATCAAACAGACAGTTATTCAGATTAATCCACAACAGGTAAAACTGCACTTCAGTTGATGACATATGTATGACCCAATCCTCCAACCGTCTCTCTCATCTCTACGTGGGTGTGTGTACGTGTATGTGTGTTTATGTTTAATTTAATGAGCATTGAGATGCAATGATGCAGCAATGAAACATTGAATAGCTTTGTGACATACAATAATACACATTAGGCATACTGTAGCAATAATATCAACTCTAATATTAAACCTATTTCCCTCCTATGAAATAATCAAGAGAACGCACCATAAAACATTACTGCCCACACTTCAGCAAAAGGATCTTACATTTGCTGCGCTCGTTATTATGTCTTCTGAATCCAACTGACACTAATGGCTAAGCAGCCTCATATTGCTTCAGTGTAACAAAGGCATTAAAATATTAAAGTTGCAAATGTAAGCTTTTCTCATGTGTCCAGATGGGGGAACTAGAAGCTTATTCAGGCCATGGAAAAAGAATTCCAGTAATCTACTGCTGATCCTTCACAATGCCACCCTTGTGCCTTTTGTTTTAGCCTCCCTATACTGCCTGTACTCAAAGCCACTGATAATGTTAATGGTCCCTTCCTCCAGCTAGCGGATCTTGAGCTATTAGAGGTTGCGAGAGGACTGGAAATGCTTGTTAAATCATAGCAGAATGTCGAGGGGACGTACAGGGTCAACTTTGCAAGGTCACCACAAGTTCAAGCCGTAAACCTCAAACAGAAAATAGTCTGGAGACAAAGGGAAATGTCAAACCAGGAACGTTATTTAATCCTCTGGATATATGCGGAAGATGCATATGTTGCGCATTCTAGGTAGACTTATTATCTGGGTCTTTTATCGTCATTACATAAACAGCTTGGGCTCCGTTTCAGATCAAAAGGACAATCACTGTTTTTAACTTCTTTCAGTTTTAAAAAGGCTGCTCATTCTATTCTCATTCAGAGAAAAGGATCTTGAAATCCAATAATCTTTCGACATTTAAATGGTTGAACCCAAGCCCCCTGGACCTTTTCGGAAGAAAAACAAATCCACAAAAAAAAAAAAACACACAACATCTTATCACTTTCCTTACATCTCAGTAGGGATTTGATAGGTTGCTCAGGTCTTTTCACAACTCGAGCAAGCAGTACAACACCCACTCGCTCACTCACTCACTCACCCGAATGAACATGCTGGAGTTTGTTTGATTTGCACTGTCAAAAGGTGTGTAGTGCGTGAACCGAAGCCGTGTAAACAACTTGCTTCATTGAGGCTGAGCACAGTAACCAGCTGCACATAAAAGGGAAGTGACTTTAGCAAAGGCCCATGCAAATATCTCCCACCGGTGCTGCAAGGTAAGGCTTTTGTCTGTCAGCACAGAACACAAGAATAACTCTAGTGTTTAGTGTCATATGCATCCTTTTAATACTTCTTCAAAACCAAATGAATTAGCCAACACAATAAAAATATGCAGTTGTTACTTTGAGGAGTTAATTATTTTCACATATCTTCACTAACTTTTTGTGAAACGGTGAAATGTTGGGATTCAAATGAAACACCGTTTTAGGTCACCTAGCCAAACGTATGCATGTAGCCCAGCAAAAAGGAACACAAAAGAACCCTCAAAGTAGTATCCCGTTCAAAGTCATGTTGTCAGAACCAGACCCCTCATCACAAAGCAAAGGGGTATTAACTAGTATGCTGACGCCATCCCCGCAGCAGCCCCCCGACAGCCCTTATGCCAGCAAATTCACCTAATAATACAACAAGAGAGCCCTGCACATGCCTGTTGGGTGATTTACCGCAAAACCTCCCTCAAGTTATTTGACTGTTACATGAACTCAAACAAGCAGATGTTCCTTGGCACCATGACAGCCATGATAATGATAATGCACACACATATCAACCTCCTCCCCTTCATTCAGCTCATTATCATTCACAAACAACACCAAAACCAGTTTAACAGTTTGTATCCAAACTAATAAGCACAATGAAGAAGTAGCTTCCTTGTATGTAAATGAGCAAACATCTAGTTACAATAAATAAATAAAAACATTTATTAACTGAGGATTTTGAGGTTGTTGAAACACTGCTGCATAATCAAAGCATACTATAATTACTATGCCTGCTAATTAGTTTGATTAAGTTGTATAACTTTAAAATGTCTTACCATATGTTTTTATTTATTAAGTGTCCTCATGAAAGATCAGTCATGTTCTTTAGGAAGCACGAATATCCTCTACTGCTTTTCAAACGCTTCATTCACAGAGCCCTATTCCTTATCCCCGTATAGTGAAGATCCCAATTCAACAGGACCGTTATCCAAAAATTCCCTGTAAATCGCAGTCCGTCGTCCTCCAAAGGCTTTGAGCCTTGATAATGGTAAGCTAAATGCGAACTGACAAGCATCCGACAAGCTTTCAGGGAGAGGGGAGGAAAAAAAAAAAACTGAACAAAACAAAAAAGTAAAGCACCAAAGCCCCGCCCTAGACTGTAATAGCTCTCAAAGTAACATTGGGTATAGATTTAAGACCATACGAAGCCACTGATCGCTTTTGTGTATTGTACCTAAAAAAGAAAAAAAATCTAATAATAGATCATGTTTAAAGTAATCATGTCGAAAAAGGATCAATAGGATGATGGAAGATAGCTGTAACCTAATTTAATGCTGGGCATTGCATTGTAGCCCTGCTTTTTCCATCTGAATAATTGTTTTCAGCGACGTTTTCCTCTGCATCAACAAGTTTATTATTTAAATGCATTGCTGTTTTCCTGAACTTGGCTGGGTTTTGGGTGCATAGTTAAAATAATGACGATGAGAGCAGAATTAATATTTATACTCGCACTTATACACGCGATAAAGTGCGTAGTGGCTGTTGTTAAATTAACAAGAGAGAGAATAAAGCTCATTGTAAATCTAAAAGCTATGAGCACATTCAATTAGGTTTGGCGTCAAATTCGCCGAAAGTTAAAATATATGATACACGAAACTTTGGCAAGCCAACTCAAAGGCATTTCTGAATGATCACAGTCTTACGAACAGGTTCCGATTAAGAAATGCCATTCTGAATGGTTTTTACGACAGACAAACGCGTGAACTGTTGTTTACACAAACATCTACTGAATGTAGGCCTACAACGCGAAATATTGAGCAGCCAGCAGTCCGATTTCAGAATGATTCTTTTATGAACCGATTCTTTATATTGAATCAAGCACATACAACTACTTTGACCAGAATGACTCTATTATGCGCTGGTTCGTTCGAGCGAAACAAAACCGGGGTAATACGATTCCCGAATGAATGACTCTTACGAGTCTGTTTAGTGAATCAAAAACATACAGAGCGACCAGTACGAGTCCTAAACAAATGGCTCTTATGAGTCGGTTCTTTTTTAGTGAATCAAAAGCACTTTAATCTGATTCATTTTACTAAAACCACTAAAGCCTACATTCTGATGTGTGACCATTTTGACCATGACATGTGATATATATATATATATATATATATATATATATATATATATATATATATATATATCAAATGCTTTATTTGTTAAAATATTTGATGTAACATGTAAAGCCAATTGTAAGGTAAGCCACCTCTGAAAAGTCTGAAAACTCATTAAACACACAGAAGTGTATTTAATTTATTTCTGATTTCTATTAGACTAGGCTATCGAAATCTGAAGTGATCTCTTCGATCTCACCAGCAGCAAATACAATACGAATGTATTACTTTAAAAAATGTCTTTCTCAAAAGTATTAAAAGATTTGTTAATTATGGAATGATCCGTATAGGAATCGGAGTTATTAAATTCCTTCCGATTTGGAAGGTTCAATGGTTAAAGCTCTTCATATAAGAGAAACTTCCTAAAAATAGCGCATGGACAAACAGAATAGGTTACGGCAGAGGTTATAGCCTATGTGAGTGCGACACGATGGGTTTTATGTACTGCTATTTACAATAAATAAAGGAATCGTTCAATGTTCGACTAGCATTTAAAGTGAGTTGCCATTCGACTGATCTCTAATCTTAATCTCAGTTCCACCACCAGCGCTGAAACAATGCCTACTCACATCACGACAGTAAGTCCGAGCGAAATCTCTCCGTTCAGTCTCCCTTCAAAGTAGCGAACTACTATCAACATAAACGATGAAGCGACCCTACAGTTTATGATGAAATCTTTCTCAGAATTCGATTCGAAACTTACCTCGTTACATATAAATGACGTAATGAAGTTGTGGGGCAACGGCACAAACGCAAGGTGACACTCCGAGATGATGACAAACTGAGTGGCATCCGCACTCCGCAGTTTCCGAACGACTTCAGCGTTGTAATCGTAAATCAAAGCAATCAAATCATTTCGGCTCGTAGATCGAGGAAACAATGTGATGACACCGACCGACGTTGATCCAGATCGAGACGGATCGACAGCGAAGTGCCCCGTGTGTTTGGTGCGACACCTGGAGAGGCGATGGTTCTGTACCTCCCTCTTTCATCGACTATTGTTTGTTCAGCATAAAGTTATGTGATGCAGAAGTCTGGTGTTGAGGAGTCTTGTAGTGGTAATGGTACAGCCTCAGTCTGCTGGCACAAAAGGTGATAATGACTGACATTTTATATGATTATTGAAATCATTTGGGGAAAGATAAAGCACACACACACACACACGTATATATATGGGTCAAGGACGTGAAAATCAATATTTATTTAATTTGTCTGGATCTATTAGGTTATTCAACGAGACATTTTAATATACAATAAATAAATAACAAAAAAATGATTTTTTTTTCTTTTAAAAAGTATAAAAAATATCTATGTGGTGTAACTGGAGAAAGTAAAAAAACTTAAGTCTAAAAACATGATTATTATGTATTTTTCAGTAATGTAGGCCTAATATATCAACATGTGAACCTCTCTCTCGCTCTCTCTGTACATCTATGTGTGTGTGTGTGTGTGTGTTTCTATATATATATATATATATATATATATATGTGTGTGTGTGTCTGTATTTATATATATATATATATATATATATAGGCGTGTGTGTCTTTGTCATTTAGTGACAGAATTTATCTTAAAACTTAAAGGTACATGGTATTCACACATGCAGGCTTTTATTATTACTATATTTTATTTAGGAGTTGCATGTAATGTTATTTTATTTATTTATTAACTTTTACTTGAATTTACTGATTTTTTTTTTTTTTTTTTTTTCATAGAGCAGCTCCTTTAAATGCTTTTTTTATTCACTGCACTTGCCCTTTAAAAAAACCGTGTGATTTAAAGTCAGTAGTCAAACTTAATCACCATTGTATAATTTCAGCTCTTCGTTACATAACTTTCATGCCCGCCATCCAGAATCGGATAATGCAGTAGCTGTTTGGCTGGGGCTGTTGCAGGACACCTATGTGAAGAGTGGTCATTAGTGGCTCTCACCAGAGGCTGTGACAGCTGTCGCTTGTGGCTGCCGCTGGGCCCCAGTGCCTCCCCCTCGCCCGCTTACAATGCTCCAGTATGAACAGTAGGTCTGAAAAGACATGCAACCTGACTCCCTCATCTCCACTTACCCATCTCATATTTAATCCCAGACTCACCCTGTCATTAACCACCAGCCACACTACCTCAGGCCCACAGCTTTGATCATTAATCAACGCATTCGCGCAATTATCGAACGGCACAGCTGCCCGCCTAACTGTGCTCATTTTTATTTTTTCTCTCACATTTTCTATCATATCTTGTGTTATAATACATCATGTATTCTGTTTAATTGTCTTGCGAGTATGCTTGACAATTAATGTTGTACAATTAGGCCTGGTTCCTGGTTCGGGGCTGCCACCCTTTTAAGGGCTTGTTTTTGAGATGGAAGTCCATGAGCGAGAGTCGATGGATTTTTTGGTTGTGGGGGAAGGGCAATTCTGAACTCTTTCACCCCACAATTCCTCTCAGGCACACACAAAACCTCACACACAGGAGTCTGGACACAAGGGGGAAAGGATGAGTATAAATTATCACATGTGAAATACAAAAGAAATATTCAGTTTTATACCAGGAGCGAAAAGGGGGGGTTATGTGTGTCAGTTTAAAACGTTAGTTTCCAGTTTCTAGTGTTAACCTTAAGTTATTTCTGAATGTACTTTCAAAATGTCCAGTTTTGTAAATGTTTAAAAAATGTTTTTTCTTAGTTATGCAAATGTTAAGGGAACATTCCATTTGATCATTCTGAAATAAGCAGTAACATTCAAAAATGTTAGATAAATGTCCAACTAAAATGTTTCGGAAAAAAAAAAAAACACATGCCATAAACAATACATAATGTTTTCTATTAACGTTTCGAGAACATTATTAAAGACCAGATACCTTTGAACAAACCCTCTGCTGACATTACTGGAAGATTGTTTGTTCATAACTTTGAGTGAACCTTGCCCTGAAAGCTGGATTGTTGTTTCAAAGATTTACATTAAATATTTAAAATACACACAACCTATTCACTTTTATCCCCAGTGTATTTGCATTGAAGACACGCTTTGCCCTCACAAAGAACACTTGTTCCTTCTCCTTTTTTTCTTGTTTGCATTCTGCTCCTGAAACTGATTGCATTCTGCTCTGCACTGCAGATCCTTATGCTTCGAAGTTATTAAACATCTGATCTGAAAGCAGCAACCTGTTGTTTTCCACAGCAGTGTGCAGCAGAACAACTTTGACTCAGAGAGTTAGTTTAAAGAGAGAGAAGTGGGGGAGGATGCATGTGAATATTCTTCCAGCAGGTCAGAGTTCACGGGCTCCATCAAGAAGTGTAGAATGCTTTTCCTGTTCACCTCCAACTGTGCGGTTTATTGAGACAACAGAATAACATGTTCAGTCGACTCATTTATAACTTTGTGTGCTTGAGGTGAGCCGTCTCATCAGAAAAAACGGATGCAATCTTTTTGAATTGTAGTAAAACAGGAAGAATCTACTTTAAATCTGGGACATATAGTAGCCCATCAATGACATCAGTGACTTTACTCTGAAGGGGAATATGATGAATTGTTTTGTATAGAATGTTGCAGGAAAAGGAAGTCTGAAAATAGGTCAAAAACAGCACATACGCATTGGTTTGGTTTGGTTAAAACACTGCAAACCTGCATGTTATATATTTAACCCCTCTGCTTTAATCCCTTGTTTTCTGATTTGCGATGTCAGGCCTGTTGCTTTGACAACAGCAGAATGTGGTGAATATTTCATGATGAGGGGAGGGGGAGGGGTGGCTCGCCAAACTTTGACCTGGGGACTAATCTATTCAGACAAAAAGAGGCAGACAGGAGTTGAATCCTGAGACAATTAAGGTGCACATGGTCAACCCTTTGTGAGTTCTCTCATTTGAGTGTTATGTTTACAAATCGCGCCTGCTGCTTTTTTCAGCTTTAAAACATGGCTCAGTTGGGTTTTCTCTAGACTTGCGTTCTTATAAGTCAATCTCTTTTGTCTCAGCCTTGGGATTCACTGTCTTCGGCCCTTCCGTCAGTAAACAGTGTTACTGAAAAAGAAATAAAATATTTGGAACATTAAAAATCTCATCAAATGATGTCCACCAGCTGAATGATTTTATATTGATTTTATTTACTTGCTTTTTAAAATACTGATACTGATGCACTAACACGAGTAAGAAAAAATAATGATAATAATAATAATGTCATTGTGCTCTAGAAATTGTTAGGGTTTTATTTAGAACATTATACATTATAAATTTCACAAACAATAAATTTATTAAAAAAAAAACACTTTTGATTGAATGGATGAACAATATAAATAATGTAATTTGAATTTGTGAGAGTTCAAAATATATAAATATATACCCATCACAAATCAATAATCAATATTTATTTATTTATTTGTTTTTTGTTTTTTGTGATACAAAGTTGCCAAATTCTTTTTATGTATTTATTTTGTTAATAGAGTTTTATATATATATATATTAAAATAATGTGGAAAATATTTAATTGTTAGATCATAATGGGTACCACAGCAGGATATAATTATCAGAATTATTATCTAAAGAGATTTTCTGTGCAGTTCCTCCTGGAGCACCTTATGGTTAAGGGCTTTGCTCAAGGGCATTTAGCAAGAAGATGATCTCAGTAACTCTCCAGGGCCCCTTCTAGTTTGCAATTGAACCTGCAGCCTTTGTTTTCAAAGCCTGGATCCTTGACTCCACCTTGCTGGTTAAAATTTCTAGGCTTGTTCAAAGACTGACACTCCTGAACAGAACTCGGAGATGCTGCAGAAACTCTTCTGTCGTCCATTACTGTGTAAATCGCATTTTATTTCGCCTCTCATCATCCATCAAAGTATAGGTGCTTTTATCTGGCAGTGTCTCTTTGTACTTGTAATTAGTTTTGGGACAGGAGATCGACTCTATTAAAATAGCATAAAAAGAGAATAAAGAGGTTTGTGTTTCCTTGTCATGGATGCTCAGGAGCTCTGCCTAATAATGGCTGATAGATTCACTCTGTCAGGCTGTAGAGAAAACGCCAGTCTGGCATGTTTATGACATTACCTCAGAGTAGGACCCGCACTGGAGTCAGCTACTCATGGTCGAAAGGGGTTTATTATGTGTCCTGAAGTCACATCGATGGCTTTGTGGCCCGGACTACACAACCGCTATTATCCAGCTACCAAAAATAGGTTCTAAGTTTGCTTTGCTAACGTTGAAGTTATGAAAATCTTATTTCTGAATGTTCTCTGAACATCCAAAATGTAACATTTTTGAAATGTATTAAAAAACTTTTTTTGCTGTTATGCAAAGGTTAAGGAAACATTCCATTATATCATTTAGCAAACATTAAGAGTGATGTTACTTTTCATCTAAAAACGAAAGTCCAACTGAAAAGTTTCAGAAAAAAACATTTCATGAATAATGTAGAAATACAGTGATTGTGCTAAATGAAGTTAATGACGCAAGTTCTGGAGGAGCATGCTGTTAATCACGCCCTTTGGGTTATATAAGCTTCGTCTTACCTTACCTTCTTCTGATGACCTTGCTCAAGGTCCTGATTCCAGACAAGGATCTTCTTCGACATCCTCAACTCCAGAGTCTGTGGTGGTAAAAAAAGGACACTTGGTTAGTCATCTAACTATCTCTCCAAAGTGATGTTCAAGTCCTTTCTCCCCTCCTCCAAAAAGGCTTCTAGCTAAGACCCTTTTACCCCACCCTGTTACTTCCAGCCTTCCCAACCAACGAATTAAGCAAGCCATTATATACCTCCTCATCTCACTTCAGACTGTCATGCCCAATGTTCTCTCCTCATACCTGCCTTCTGTTCCTGCTGAATTTCCATCGTCTTCATCTGTTCTAGGAGTAGATCCATGCTTGAGGCTGCCTCTGCAAAGACTATTTTCTATCTATATTTCAACCTTGCACATCTCAATTCCTGGTTCTCTCTTTCCTTCCAACTATTTCACCTATGGAGTAGTCCCTATAACTTGAGGCTGCCACCACTGTTGTTGCCGTCAGGGGGGCATAAATAGCATAAATAGCATAATTCAAATTGATGAGTCCAGTTTAAACTATCACAATATGCCAAGTAATGCCAATCCACCCAAACTTCTGGCATATCCTTGGAATTCAATGGAGAGAGAAATAATATTTTGCAGTCCATCAAACGTTCAGCTGTAAAAGCAGCCCCAAAATATTTGACACATTGTCTGAAGTCCTTTGCTGGATCTTGTCGAAAAACTATGCGATCCCCTTCCCAGTCCATTTTTAGATGATTTCATTTCAATCTTCCCATCAACATTCTCTCGTTCCTGTGCATCTTGCTGTTATTTTAAGAGTGATTTCAGAATGAGGAGTTCCCTTTTCTGAGGGAAAAAAAAAACTTGGTCCCATGCACAAAATTTAATTCTTGGGAATCTACTTGGATTGTCTCAAATTTCAAACATCTCTTCCCAAAAAGTAAATCGGATAGGATAATTACAATAATATCCAACCTACTAATGTCTCACCAGGGCACAAAGTGGGACCTTGTCTCTCAGTTTGGTCACCTAAACTTCACCATGCGTATCATTCCTCTCAGGGACCCTTACATTTCCCATCTCCTTTTGCTTGCATCCTCAGTCCCAGCTTTCGCTGGTCCAATAACCATTAATCACTTGTGTCTCGCAGATCTTCATTTGTGGACTACATTTCTCAGCCATTGGAATGTGATGTCTGTCTTGTATGATGCCTCTCTCACGCTGGTGACATGCACCTGTTCACTGATGCAGCCTCATCCTCAGGAATCAGAGGTTTTTAATTGATTTAACTGAAAAGCATTTCTCCTGTCATTCAAAGTGCATAGGGTCAATACAACAGAAGCACAGAAAGGCCTTTAGGAACAGCAAATGAGGTCTCTCGGTAAGTGTTTGTTTTTCTTCTCTTACATTCGACTAAATCCTCAAAGCATCAAGCAAGCTCATCAAGCTCTTTTCACGAGTTCACACTTACAAATAATTAGATTGAATAAAAGAGATTGTGTATTTGCATGCTGTCCGGGGAAGGGCTCTGAGCTCAGAATGTGGCCCGAACCCAGAGTACTCTCATCCCTGGCTGGGATAGGAACTAGCTGAGAGTGAGGAGTTGGGGTGTTGGAGGGATTCAGAAAAGACTGTCAAGGAACGAAGGTAAGTCCATTATATATAGGCCTCCAATCGTACTGATTGGGTAGATCATTTGAGCATGCTCCTCCTGAACTTTGTTAATAAAACAGCATTTTTCTTAGACCCTTGTGCATGTTTGCAGGACTGGGGACCCTGGATATGGTTTCCTCTTGAGGCCCCCTCTTGTTGGACAATCTAGCTTCATGTGTATTATTCTATCATGGACTGGACTTCCCAGCTTACCTATCTATCAAACCGGGTCTTCACTGGGTGCGTGGTAATCCCACGTGAATGAAAAACCCCTCGTCATGAAAGACCTACTTTATCGTTAGTACACACAGCAGTGAGTAGTGAACAAGTGCACACATACACACACACACAGTGAACACACACCCGGAGCAGTGGGCAGCTATTGCGACAGCGCCCAGGGAGCAATTAGAGGTTAGGTGCCTTCCTCAAGGGCACTTTAGTCATGTATCGAATGTGGAGAGAGTGTTGTTTATTCACAATCCCCACCCTCCTGCCAGCATGGGAATCGAACCTGCAACCTTCACATTACAAGCCCAACTCCCACACCATTAGGCCACAACTACCCATACGACTTGTCTACCCTATTAAAGATGGAAACAGCTGTTTATCAGTCCAAGTCTTCCCTTGAAAGTGCAGCACGGTTCTCCCTTATTGCATTGCCGTGTGCTTGGGCTCTGCTATTATTTGGTGCATCAGCAATAGGTCCAGCATGAAATGGTTTGGGGGATCCTCTCATTGTACACTTCAGTGTACTGCTATTGACTACCTCAGCGCTGGTGTGTTGAACTCTCCATCCAGTTTAAGCTCTTACAAACCCGATCATGCACATTGCCGCAATGGTAACACTTCTCCTTTTATCTAATCTGTATTCTCTGGCAGTGGTGATCTCATCTCGTTATTTAAACCGCCAGCACCTGGCTATTTATGCCTGCAAGGAATCACTGCTTGTACTCCATTCCTAGGCAGTCCTTTCTGCGAGGCTGTCTTCGCATAGGTCTTTGCCTAGCTTATGTTTTTCATGGTCCTAGGGTCATCCTACGTCTGCAGTCCCTTGGCTAATTTTTTTTTTTTTTTTTTGATGTTCTAGGGAGATAAGAAACTTTAGTCTATTATCCAGCCATGATCTCAAAATGACTTATCTTTGATATTGTTTATATTTAAATTTTTTGGAGGAGGGGGGATTCTCATTCTCAATTTAAGAACAAACTTTACCCATGGACTGCACGCCAAACCTGTTTTCCTATACATTTTTGCACGATTATTGTATAATTAAGTGAACTTCTGAAATGAAGTTCATGACACAAGTTCAAGAGGAACTTGTTCCACTCGTCTTGTCTTCATGGGGTATAAGCAGTGTCTTACCATACCTTACCTTCCCTTCTCCACCTCATGCCTAACTTGAGGGGGTAGTCTAAAAGCTCATTCTCAATTTAAGAACAAACCTTACCCATGAATAGCACGTCAAACCTGTTTTACTGTACTTTTTTGACCCTATGATTATATGATCAAGCGAACTCGTCATAAAAATGTGCACGATGAATAAAGAACATTTTTGAGCTAACGTTTTGAAATCATTATTAAAAACACGTTCTATTAAAGTTACAAGAACGTTTATTTATAACTTTAAGTGAACCTTACCAGTCAAAGTTCTGAGGTCTATTAGTATTTGAGTTGCATTATAGCTGATAATGATAGACAAGGCATAGAGTGTCAAATGCAACCTTACAGTTGACTGACAGTGGAGAGCAGATGCTTAACAGACAGTTTTGTTCATCTGCAACCTGACAAAGCCATATGCAAGCCATATCACAAAAACACAAAATTACAGTACTTGTGAGTGACGTCATGTACCTGTCATGAACAGCCATTCTCACTTTAGAGAAATCACAGTATCGGGTTCTTAGTTTTCATTCAGAAACCTCATTTCTAATGCATTCATAATACACTACATTGGCCTAATAACCAGCAAATCTGATCTCTCTAAGACATGGACGTGTGAGGAGGAGGGAGAATTCCAGGATGAATGAAAAAGGGAGGGCTGGGAGAGAGAGAGAGAGAGAGAGAGAGCGAGAGAGAGAGAGAGATAGCAGGGGTGCAGGCAGATGGTCGGGCTGGTGTGGAGTCTTGCTTCGGTGGAAATCCCTGAGTGCTTAACCCCTCCTCCACCAGGGAGAGATGTGTCATGACAACAGTTCTCCCCCCTCCCTGCGACAGATCCTCACTGCTATCACCAATCCAGGCCCCCAGAGGAGAAGAAACAGCTCTGTCAGTCTGCCTCTGCAATACTATTCACAACTGCCTTTGTGCAGGTGCAGGGAGTGGATAGATAGATAGATAGATAGATAGATAGATAGATAGATAGATAGATAGATTGATTGATTGATTGATTGATTGATTGATTGATTGATTGATTGATTGATTGATTGATTGACTGATTGATATAAGATCAACAATTATGTCAAAATGGATGTTTAGAATATTGACCTGAATATTGTAACAAACCTGTGCATGTCTGTTCTCTTAGAGCCACTTCTCTTGTCTCACACTTAGAGCCCTCTACTGGCTCATCACAGTCACAACACCCACTTTATGAACCATGAATACAGTCACTGCAACGGGTTTGAGATATTACAGTTGTTCTCAACCATTTGATTTCAAGGCCTTTTCCAAAACATTATTCAAAGGGTCCATGCAGGCATAAAAATCTACTTTGTTTAAAACAATTTCTACAATAATAATTCAATTCCAGTTTCAAGAACTGAGCTTGAGTTTGTGGGGGATTTTAAAAATTATTCTTAAAAATATATATATAAATAGTAATTTCTACCTGATAAAATATTGTAAAGCTTGACATAACTGGAAAAATATATATTCATTATAGAAATTTCCATGACTTCCCCAGGTCTAAAAATCACACTTTTAAACTAAATAGTATAGCAGTTGACATCTTTATCTTTAGCTATTTTACCATGCTTTAAGGCACATTTTGCCTTATTTTATTTGCCTTAATTTATTTATCATTTTTTTGTTTGTTTTTTCAATTTTCACAAATGATATAAAGCTACATTTCAGAAAATATAAATTCTGGAATGTAAAATGAATGAATGAAAGACTACTTGTGGCTAAGACTATATAGAGTTAAAAAAACAAAAAAAACAATATCAAGTAAATGTACAGAATTATTATAGATAAATAAATAGCACCACATGCAAACCTCACTTCACTATTACACCAAAGGAGGGCAGTGTTTCACGTTTTATAATAATCCCATCGAACACCTGTTGCCACGTGCAACAGAGCAAAGAGAATAATGGATTTACGTGAGCATTACAGAGACATAGATATTCCAGAAACAGATCAAACATTTTCTCCTCAAAGAAACCAGTGACACATCATCCTCTTTTACTGGGATGTACGTGACAGATCCTCGGGCACAATGAAAAGTCCATTTGTGAACCCTCCAGGTCTCAAGAGCATGTTTGAAGTCATGAATTATTATGTGATTGTGTGTGTGAAAGGAAACAGCCACATTATCAGTGGGCTTCCAGGAGGGTTGACTGCGGTGCAGTCATTTAATCAATACTGACTGTTCTTGGGTTTTGTTAAATGTTGATAAGTTTTCATAAATAGCATGTAGTAGCCTAGTACTCTTCTTGTAAAAAGCCTGGGCTGCTCGTCGGTGAGCTTCAGTCGGTCTTTTTAAGTAATTCATGTCTTCCTTCGTGTTTGTAGGCCCAGATCAAAAAGAGTCCACTGAGACGCCATCAAGAGACCTACAAGCTGCAAAAAAAAAAGAAAGAAAGAAAGAAAAATCTTTGGTGAGGTGTGAATTCCCACTTTCAGTCAGTATTTTTCAGTGCAGTATGGACCAGGGCTGCCTTCACGATTTTATATCGAGGTAAGCACAGAATTAGGAGCCCCTGAAATGTGCGTATTGTTTTCAGATAAACATGATTAACGAAAAATGAAGCCTCCCTTAGTTTCCAGTCATGCTTCGCTTTACGTGTCGGCAGTTTGACAACTGCTCCACAGGTTTGTGGAAGTTCAAGCCCATTCATAAGGTTTTAAATATAAAAGCCTGTAGCCTATATTGCATTATCTTATGTTCTGTCATATAGTCTGCAATTTAAAAACAAAAAAATAGCACAATTTACTTGCCTCAAACAACTCCGTATCTATTATTATAATAATTGTTTTTGTTATTAAATGTGAATTGAAATGTCAGGCTTTTATTTGTGCTTAATGGCAACTCTTGATGCGTTGAAAATTTTCAAGAACTATTGAGAGTAAAGCTTCAAAGATTTGAGAGGCTTCATTTCTACTTCTCTACTCAATAGTTTTAGGCCTTTTTGCAGTTGTCTCAAGCGAATCGAATCGAGCCTGTTTTTAAACATTAACTAAAGCGACTGATCTAAATAGCCAATCAGATTTCTTTTCACCCTCACGCCCACTCACATGCACACATTTGACTTTATAACACACAAACGCACACTTTGATTTATTCTAATTCTCTGTTGCTTTCTTAATGTGCATTGAATGTATATTTTTAATAATCAATTTAAAGACTGTGTAAAAAAAAAAAAAAATTGCATTGATAAGCGTATGGTATGGACAGTGTGGACATTCTCAGCTAAGTAATTTATGTTCTGAGAAAGTTGTGCAGACATTCTATTTAGGTTGTGGGAATGGTGATTTCACATGTTCAAAAATAACATGAAAATGTACAGTTTGCTTTATCTTAGCATGTTATTTTAAAGTTAACGTAATGTCCCTGCAGTGTTCTTTTTAAACTGTGTTCCTTTCACCAGCAATAATAATAATAATAATTATTATTATTATTATTATTAGCATGCTTTTTATGGCAAGTCTTTGGGCAAATATATATGGACTCTGACATTTGACACATAAATGAAGCATTTTGAAACCATTTAAAGATATTTTCATTGACCTTTCAAGAGACCAATTTTAAGGGCATTTAAAGAAAAAGCACCAAGTGTCTGTCCACCACACTCACAACTGACTAGAACGCACCATGCAAAGGTCATGGCAATTCTTTTGCTAACATGCACTTCAGAGAGAATCTTCTATATCAATGATTTTCTGTCTCTCTTTTTAGTCTTTCATCTCTTTGTTTTAAGTTTAAAAGAAAATGGGTAGTTGACCTGATATGCAATTTTACTGTCCTTAAAGAAAAATCCCAACCATTATTTTTGTTATATTTTTATCCTTTGGTTAGACAGAAAAGAACACACATATTACATGTGAAAATAAAACGGTCTATTCTAAGTCTCATTTTATAGTCTCCTCATCTGTACACAGTGCTAGGTAGTAACTGATTACATGTAATCTGGATTATGTAATCATATTCCAAAATAGATCTACAATACTCATAATCAAGGTACAGAATCCCAGTAGTTCCATCACGAACCTCAGTCTGAGAGTCCCCGACTAATGTAAAATTTAATTCACTTCATTTTGTTGATAAATGTCACACTTTTCAGCTCTGTTTATTCTTAGTTTAATTTTCATGCGCTTTCAGTTTGTTTTCCTTAGTCACCATGAGCTCCTTTGTTTGAGTTTCCTGACACTCATCAGTTTCCATGGACTCTAATCATCTTCACAGCTGTTCATCTTTTAATTAATCGCCATGTATATATTAGTTTCTCACCATCACTCAGTGTTTGTTTGGTCTCATTTATGTCAGTTCTTGTTTGTATACGTGCCTGTTGGATTGTCATTAAAAGCTGCATTGGAACTTATACTGATTTTCTTCATCTCTCTGTCTGAACTTTGCTGACAGAAGACTGGACCAAATATGAATTATGCAGCTCTATTTTCTGCTGTGGCTCATGAGAGGACAGATTTTAGTTTTTCTACGGAACATTTTTGTTGTCTTGCTGTCACCTGCCCCTCCGACGATGAGACCCTCAAATTGTTGTTCTGGATCGGGGGCCAACTGCCGCTACCCTGTAGACCTCCCAGACGCCTCAGGACTTGACTGGAGGGAAGCCATCATCAGGTGTCTGGAGAGCATCTGTCCCTGACACAGCCAGACCCAGATCCCAGCCCACCACAACCTTCGACCACGGAGAATTTGTGTGAGCCCCACGCAGACGTAGAGCTACCACCTGCCGCGACGCTTCAGCCAAAGACTGAGGAGAAGAGGACAGAGCTGACCGTTGCCTCAGAAGTGGAGCTCCATCTGACCAGTGCTGTGAGCCCACGACACTTGCGGACGGAGTAGTGAGTATGGACAATGAGGACTGGCTGATTAACCTCATTGAGGAGCTAACGACTCCCAGCCTATCTATTTCTTGACAAAACCACGAACTCTGACAAATTTTCATTGACCTGAATGACTGTGTAATATTTACCGTTATTCTGTCAATTTCTGAAGCTCACTCAGTCCTCTAGCCTTGCCACTGCCGGATGTTTACAGCCCTGCACCATCTCCATGGAAGACCTGCTTTGACGTCAGGCTGCAGCTCGTGTTACCACGGGCAGCACCAGTGCAAGAAGATCCTGCTGCTCCACCTCCTGCTTCAGATATCTGCGCTCCATCTTGAACTGTCGGCTGCACCTTGGTTCCTCCCACCTTCGGCTCCACTGGAGACCCTTGGGTTTGCAGCTCCCCCTTGTTCACTCGTCACACCACTTCCTCCACAGACTTGCGGGCCCATCTGCTGCACCCCTACGGCTGCAGTGGGTTTCTCCTTCCTCTCGCTGTTACCTCTGTCATACCAGCTTCGCCTCAGCCCTCGGGTACTCTGGCTCCACCTCCGACGTTCATCACAGTGGGATCACCGAGCTCTCCGGAGCCAGTGATGTCGCTCAAGTCTATCAGCTCTCCGTCTCTGCCCTAGGATCCATCGGCTCCGTCTCCATCGGTCGTCACCAGGATGTCGTTGGCCAACGTGACCCCTGGGCTCCTCCCTCCCTCAACTCCACCATGGGCTGTCATCCCTGCTGTGCTCTGGGTCTGTGCCAACAAATAATATCCATCCTCGCCACAAACTACCACCATCCCTTCGCCTGCTCCTGTCACCATCCCTTCGTCTGCCTTCTAACCCTTCTCTTCTCTACACCGCGAGGTCGCTCCTTCCAGGAGGTGGTGTTCTGTCACACTCACTCGGTTTTCGTTTTCACGGACTTTCAGTTTTTCAATCACATGAGCTCCTTTGTTTGGGTTTCCCCCCGTTCATCATTTTCCATGGACATTAATCATTTTCACAGCTGTTCATCTTTTAGTTAATCACCATGTGTATATTAGTTCCTCACGGCACTAATTGGCACAATTGGTTTACGTTGGCACATGTTTGTATTCTTGGCTGTTGGATTGTCACTAAACACTTCATTGGAACTTATCCTCATCATCTTCAACTGTATGTCTGAACCTTGCTGACAATAACAAATAATGGAATAAATCTTTCTCTTTGTATTTTTATATCAATATGGAACAAGATTATCCTATTCAAATCAATGTGATAACTAAGTTAGCTGAAAAGTAATCAAAAAGTAGTCAGCTTCTATTACCCAAAATGTGTATTGGGTTACGTTACAAACTACAGTTTTTAATCATATAACCTATAATCAGTAACTGATGACAATTTGTAAGTAATCCACTCAGCACTGTCTGTACAGAATAATGTATGAAGATAAACGCGCAGGGACAAGCAAATGCTACGTATTGGCATCGAGGTGTAGGCTAATTGAGAGTATACAAGTTACCTTAAAAGGTCTATGCAGTTTTGTCGATAATCGTCAAATCTAGAGTAGTGACAATCTGTGTAATCAAAATGAAGAAACAAAATAAAAACACAGTGAAGACAAAGACAGATTTTTGAGGATGAATAGATGCACAATCAAACACAGACTACATACATTTCTGATTCTTTATTCAACGTTACTTTATAAATGAAGGGAGGGTTAAAGATATAACATCAGAACACCTGGCCACTTCAGAATATCCTGTGCATTATAGAAAGTGTAGCACCATTTTGGAGACAAATCCAGCGCTGACAGGGAGAATATGTGACCTAATGTTTATTCAGCAATTTTTCAGAAATAGTACATACAGGAAGAGTCTGAGACACAAAACAATGAACATTATTAAGACACATGAGAAACATCACAAGAAAAAAAAAAATCAGCTGAATAAACTCAATTTCACTCTTTCAGAACTCCTGGTTTATCATTTCACACATTTTCCTTCTTACACTTTCACATTTCCTTCCTTTCTTCCCATCGGTTTTTAAACCCTTTCTGCTCCCAGTGACTGTTTGTCCTAGATTTCTGCTTGTCTGTTATTTAAATATTAATCCTACCCCTGGTAATTACATGAGACCTTTCTAAAATAATATCAAAATTGCACACGTAATGACGCAGACAACATTTACAGGCTGTTTTAACACACATACCGCAGTGCAACATCTGAGGGCATACAATCCAAGCGTCATATATGCTTAGAATCTATTCCCTATTCCACAAAGTTTTCGTTTATAGTCTTATTTGAATGATTTTAATGCGTGTTCGTAATTAGGAGCTAAATAATTTCTCAAATCAAATTTAAGATTAGGTTAAAGTTAACTGGTCATTTTTATATTGCTTAAAACACAATAAGGAATCCTATATACAAACTCCTGGTACAAAGTAAATAAACAATATATAATGCAACAGAAGGACCACAATAAACAAACATCCACAAATACACAGTACATCGCTGAGGTTGAACATTGATCTCAACAAAACCATGGACTAAAGACTAATGCTGGATAGCACACAAATTACCCATTATGTAAGATACATCTGAGACGAATTCAGAATTATAAGATAATGGGTTCTGATTGGCCATTATTTCCTACTTTTATGTTTGAAGGTTCAAACAGAGAAGTATTCTATCTAGTTCTGTCAATTAAGACTAATGTCAAACCTTTTGGGTTAATCTGCATTGTTGAGGGACGACGATCCCTTTTTTAAACATTTTCGAATTGGTTCACTTCCCCAAAATTTTGAAGGGAGACTTTCAGTGATTCAACTAGACGTATCGCATCACCTGACCATAGACAGTTATTGCAGCATTTTGCACACATACAGTCAACACGTGCTTATGAAACCCTGCAGGCGTGTAACAACAGATACTTGGATTGTATCTCTATCTAGGAAGCGAAGATGGCCAATGTTAGTCTGTTAAACTCGCTGCGACTTGTGAATCTATAAGGCAGAGATCCTCCCTCTCAATTTTTCGCTTTTCTTCCGTTTCACTCTCTTCCATCTGAGTGTTTTTCTGGTCGGCGAAGGGCTCAGAAGATGGTGCTCCAGCGTTTGGGTGGAGAGCGAGATCGGCTTTCTCCCTGAGATCGGAGAGAGAGAAAACCAGCATGGTCATCATCAGATCAGATGCGTAACACAAAACCTTCTCGACACTGATGTTGGAGGATTATGCAAGGTCAAAATCGACGTCGTATCACCATTAGTTCTGAAACATATTACAAAAGAATAAACGCTGAAGCGTGCATGGAAATAGCACATAGCATCAGCAGGATGGGTGAAGGACTGAATGTTCAATGTCACAACTAGAGCCTTTAATAACAAAAATGACATAATGTTGAGTCATCCATGTTGTAGGAGCATAACCCAGCCATTTCTAAACGAGTGATCTGAGCACTCAGCGCTCTAGTTCTACAGCATAATGGAGGTGGATAGCCAGTCTGATTGGATTGTGTCCACTGTGCAGGAGAGATTGTCATGTGAGAAGTACAAAAGGGAGAAAAGGAAATTAGCAACGGGAGCAGATGAGGTAGAAGTTTTGAGCTGAACACGAGCATCAGTGCCATATACTGCTGGATGCTTGAAGTGATCTGAACAGCAAGTGTTCAAAAGTACCATATGGAACAAATATGTACATTTACATAATATGGGAAAAAAATATGTTTGGGGTGAGTTCGATTTATTATTATTTTTTTTTTTTTAAATACTTGTATTCAGTTGATTTATTATGTTACAAAATATCTCTCTTTCAACTAAAAATACTGAACTTTCTTTATATCAAAGATTTCTAATAATTGATTAATAAAGACACAATGTTTCTTGCGCACCAAATCAACATTTTAGATTGATTTCTGATGGATCATGTGGGACTGAAAACTGGAGTGATAAGTTAATTTAAATTGTAATAATATTTCACAAGGATGCTTGGAGAGCGTACATACCTACATATATATATTCACTCATCACGATGTAATTCCAAACCTGTATGACTTTTTCAATCAGTGGCCTATTTTCTTTGTTTTAATATAATGAATGTAAATGGTGAGCACGGCTGTAAAGCAGTTAATACAGAGTGGAATTTTAGTCTCATACAAAGCTATCAAACAGCTTCAGAAGAACTGAAATATAGTGCACACTCCTTTATATTTTCTCTCTCTTTTTTTTGGCCCTTATATTGTATTTTTTGTCTTATTCTCTATCCACTTTCATTGTATGTACAAAAAGCACCTCGGACATAGCTTTTCTTTTGATGAAAGAATGGAAGTCACACAGATTTGAAAAGACACAAGGATGAATTTCAATGCGAGCGATTCTTTAAGAAGCAGATGATGTTTCTCTTCCACTGAAAATCAAATCTTACTGCGAATCAATGAGAATGAAGAGATGCGAATACTTTTATGCCCTGTAGCTGGCAAAAGTTCACAACGCTTACATGACGCTCTCAACGGCTAACTGAATATAAGAAAGGTTAAGGTGCATGGTAAGACTCAACTTTCACTGTAAAATTGAAACAGAAGAGACGGCCTTCTCTATAAGCTGAATAAATATTGATTTTGAAAAGCTTAAGTGAATAAAAGACCCTCAATGACTGCTGAAAGACTGAACAGCCCTCGCTGACAGGATAGGTGTCATTACTTTGGTGAGAGATGGATATTATTGGACTGACATACTGAGGGTGACTCTGGGACAGAAACAGAAGCAGTCAATAGTCTCATCAAGGATATGCTCCTTTACTTTTTCAAGGACAGAAAGAGAGTTCTAGATGGTTTCAAAGCAATAATCTATGCTCCATCCTGTTATTGAAAATTTTTAATAGCCTTAATTACATCTCCATGTTGAAATTGCTTTCTTTGTATGCATTTGCACAAAGGCGCATCAATCAACAGTAATTGCGTTTAAATGAGAATAACCTCTTTTAAATAGCTAAAAAGGAGATCTAAACTGTATATGATGAGGATCTGACACTGATTTCTTTTTCTGCTGTTTTAGGCTCACCAGGTTGAAGATTCTGGAGAGTGTATTCTGTTCCCTTCTGCGTCTGTGAGGCGATCTAATGCTCTCCGAGCCACGCGCTGACGGGGAAGCCTAAAACACATTGTTTATGAACACAGAGAGGATACCAGCCCGGTGTTGTTTACCCCCTGAAAAACTCTCCTAGCCGCTTAATAGCAGAAATAATTATAAGCAAGCCAGGTTGATACTATATGTGAAAAGCATGAAAGGCATATTTCTATCAAAATGTTCGGCAATTTACCTTTAAAAAAACCCACCAAAAACAATGTTATTTGAACACAATTATTTTTCCAATTTCATTTGATGGAACACTTTAAGAAAGTCTCAAAAAACGTCGAAGAACTGTAACTGTTTCATCATATAATGTTGCAATATGAACGTCTACAAAGAGAGCAATAGCAGGTTTGCAACAAAGAATGTTACATGTTTGCCACATATCAAGTATTATAGGAGAGGGTAATTTAGAGATGGCAAGAATGCAGCATATGACAATCATAACATGGGTTATTTACATATTTCAACCTCAAAGTTTTGCCCGCCAAAGTCAGTTATTAATGTCCAACTACATCCAATGCTGCATGCCTGCTTTTTGCATGCCTTTATGTATTGCAGCCTGTGGAGTTAAACAACACGTGCCTAAAACACAGGGGGCGCTGGTGAGTCAGTGAATCAGGACCTGGCTAGGGAGTAGATGGGTTGGAGTATGAGTATATGGGGGGAAGTGAACAATTTAAAGACCCCTAGAGAGAAAGCTGCTTTACCGGCTGCGACTCAGAAAAAGTCTCGCTGTCTCAAAGTCATCAAGAAGCAGAGAGTCGCTCTGGTTCAGGAGAAATGCCATCATAAAAGAAAGAGCGTAACAATCAAGGCAAAAAAAAAAAAAAAAAAAACAGTAGAAAGAAAGAAACTGAAAAACAATCAAAAACAGGAAAACATTTCTAATGATCTTACAATCAATTCAGTGCCTGAGATCACTCTTTTATAGCTGAAAGCTGTGGAAATTCATAATCACATGATAGATTAGGATAAAATCGCAACAGATTTCTTAACTAATGCCTATTTCGTGCATTTTGGCATTAGGAAATTTGTTCCGCAATGGAATAATGCATATTTAATCTCATGAGAGTGTGCCTAAAATAATTACATTGAAAGCATTAAATGTGGCTAAATTAAAACCACAGTGCATTAATGCTTAATAAACTCCACTGAGAAAATGACACGGTTTAAATTTCATGGCAACAACACTAAGAATGTCATCAATCTGGAGCTTTGTGGAAAATTAGCCCACTCAACCTTATAAAACATCTTATCCCACAGGTTAACGAGAAGATCGCATGAAGCGCAGCGAAAAGTTCAGCAGCTGTAATTAGAGCGATGCATTGGTTAATTCACAAAGAAGAGAACAAATGATTAAGGAACACAACAGATCTATTAGAAATGAGACACAGGACGGGAAGGCTTCCTGCAATCAGCCAATCAGATCTGTTTATGGGGGTGTCTGTGAATGCAAACGTGAATCAAGTCAAGGACGAGTAACGTACCAGGCCCAATAGTTCTCTCCACTGCAAATGAAAAAAAAAGAAAAAAAAAAAAAAAAGAATGTAGAATGATTCTTTTTTTCTTAGATGTAATTATAATTGCTGGATACGAGAGGGCATTGAAAATAACCATGGGTCAAACCTATTCTATTAACTAGGAACAAGCTGTATTATTCATATAAGGGGAGCTGGTAATCTCAGGGTTTAATAGAGATAATGGTGCTCTAATAGAGTGTTATGAGTATCACAGTCTTGCTCTGTGAGCACTGGAAATTTAACTACAGATCATTGTAAATCAACATACCAAGAGCAACTTAAGAAATGGGATTAGATACATGCCAATAGAAAAGTAGAATGTGAGACTTACCCTTGACTTGGGACGAGGAGAGGACACCTTTCAAGAAACAAATTGAAACTTTTAGTCAGGGAACATTTTAGGTATTCAAAAGGCACAGGCACAGCCACAGCTTTTAATGAAGAGCGCTGAGCATTATAATGAGACACTGCACTATCTAGTGTGTAACAGACAAGATAAGCAATCCTTGAACAAAGACATTTCATTTTTAAGATGTTTACAGGGGTCGTTCATTAGGCGTATTTGCAGTTTAGATGAATAATGAAGGCAGAGCCTGTGTAGTTTTAATGAACAAGCCCACACAACTGAGGAACAACTGTGCAATTAGTCTTTGCCAGAAAAAAAAGAAAGAAAACATTTTTAAATTTAGGACACGAGTAATGGGGAAACGTTGACATCTCGAAACGTTTCGAAACACTTGTGACGCAACGAAGCCTTGTTTACTGAAATCACGTGACTTTGGCAGTTTGATGCACGCTCTGAACCACTGATTCGAAACAAAAGATTCATAAAGCTGCGAAGCTTCATGAAGCAGTGTTTTGAAATTGCCCATCACTAGATATTGTTGAATAAAGTCGTTAGTCGTTCGTGGCACACAAAAAGTATTCTTGTGACTTAATAACTGTAAGGTTGATCCACTGTAGTCACATGAACTGTTTTAAATATGTCTTTAGTGCCTTTCTGGACATCTGAAAGTGTTAATTATCTGGCTGTCAATGGAGGCCTCGCCGAGCCATCGGATTTCGTCAAAAATCATTTGTGTTCCAAAGATGAACGAAGGTCTTGGGTGTGGAACGACATGAGGGTGAGTAATTAATGTCAGAATTTTCATTTTTGCATGAACTAACCCATTATCGGTTACCAATTTTGTTTTTCTGGAGAAAAATTCAAGAAAATTAGCATGAAAAAAGATGCTGGTTTGAGTTAAAGTCATGTCACCTGAAAGTAGAGTTTCACGAAAATAAAAATAAGTGAAAAATGTGATGGGAAAGAGAACAATGAGTTCAAGTAAAAGATCTTTTCTCTGTCAGGTCAAAGTTTCCACACATACAAGAGTATATTCTCACTTTTTAATCTGAAACAGTGACTTGCAAAGAATGACTCATTCTTTACTTCAGTGTAAAAAAAATCTGGGAAATTTGCAGTCAGAACAAAACAAAAACTGGCTGCCGTGGTAGCAACATTTTAGGTTTTACTGATTTAACTTAAATTTATATATATATATATATATAAAACATTTCATTAACTGATAAAATATTAATATACCAACCTATACTAACATCTGTTTTGTTACATTGTAATACATTGACAAGCACCAGGCAGTGTTGAGAAAGCCGCAAAATGAATCAAAGCTCACCACGAGCAGCTTTGCCACAAGCCGAGAAGGTAATTACTAATATATAAAAGGTGCACAGTGTCATTCACACAAATACTAAACACCATGGTAACACATGACACTAAAGTAATGCAATAAACATCAATTTAACAACAGTAACATAAAACTCTAATGTACACTAGTGATGTAAGTGTGTGTAATCTTGTCTGTCTGACAGAAAAACAAGTCTGGACTATTGTAGCAAAGAAAACATGGGCTGCATGTTGAACATGACGACAAACTTGGCGTGCGAACTTAAATGGCAAATGGCCAGACACAATGTGGCATGTCTAGGACGAAAGCTGTCTGGAGGTTGCCTATGTTTGGGTTGCCTTATTGATGTTTTGCTTTGGTCTTTAGTAGTCGTTATCAACTAAATATGCTCTTTCTTCTAATATATTTCTCCCGATACATTGGATAAAGCAATGTTTTCCTGCTGCTTGGTGCTTTGAGAGCTGTAACATCTTTGTATCAGTGAGAGCTAAAGATGAGAACATACAGAGGTGTGAAAATGTCATTCTCATGTCTCGAGATGAAATGATTTCTTTTCAAGGGTTCTATTGTTAGTTTCACATGACTCTTTGAAGTTTGGGACTTGTGAAAATGCATGTCAGCACACATAGATACTGAACTTACAAAGCTCCTGAAGAAATGCACCACAGGGTTGACATCTCCACGACGACGGGTGGAAGAGTGCTGGGGTCTCTGTGGAGAGGAGGATAGATGACCACGAAATGAGCCCTTCAAATAAATGAAAGAGAAATGCCCAGAGTCAAGGTCTAACATACATTAAGACGACAACTTCTTGGAATGGAAGTTCAACCAATGAAGATTCAACGGACACAATTTAATGGTAACACTTTTTGTTGGTTCCCTTTAGATGTTCTGTTGACTACATGTCAACTAACTCTTTAGAGTATTAGAAAACTGTCTACTCGAAATCTGCTAACATTTTATTTTGGTGTTCCCCAACAGACATTTTACTTAGTACTTTGCAAGTACATCTCAACTTACTCTAGTCTACTAATACTCCAACCACAGTTAGTTGGCATGTATGTGCAACGTTACTTATAGTCTACAGAATGTCTAAAGGGGGCCGTGAAATAACAAACCAGTTTTTTTTACACATTATCAATCCAATTTTTCAATTTCTGTGACAAAAGCTAGCCACAAGTAAATATAGAAGAGGGAAAAATGGAATCGTGCTAGTATAAATTTATCTTTGCATAGAAATTGCAATGCTTTGAATATAGGAGGTATGAGTGTTAATAGTTAAAGCTCTACCTATAGGAAGAAACTGAATTGCACTTTACCGCTAGAACAGAAAAGCCCTATAATGATATCACTTGCACTGCAAACAGCTGTGTCCAAAGCTTCTTAAAGGTGGAGGATTCTTTTTTTTCCCCATTTGAGCCATTTTCCTATGATCGACTGCTGCTAAAGAAGCCAAAACAATACTTCTCATAGACTTTATCAGTTGCTCAAGCAGAATGAACATTGTCTGAACATTCATCTTTGAAGGAATGTTATTTTTAAACAGATTTGTTCAGGATTTAACACCAAATTCTTTGTTTAAATGATCCATAAAAAAAAAAAGAATCTTCTTATCTGGTAATATGACTTGAAAGTGTGAAAGCATGGTGATATTTATGAAATGTTCTGAGAAAAAAAAACATTTTGAGAAAAAAAAAAACAGATCTTTTTTATATATATTTGGTAGCAAATAACCAGAACATCAAATAGTAGGATTTATATGACGAGCGATACACTACTATGGCAAACTGCATGCATAATACTGCAGAACACTCTCAGGGATTTCAACCAATGCCGAGAATAGATGAATAAACTAATTCGATTAATGCAAGCTATTTGCAGTACAGATGAATTTGAACTCCACGCTCAATAATCAACCTCTCTAAACCCAAAAGTATTTTGGCGTGTCTTTAAACTGCATCCAATGAATGCAATACAAATACAATCACCAAACTATATTTGAATTCAGTTTCTCAATCTGGAACCAGTATTTACCCAAATAAATCGAGCAAGAAGTTGTCGTTGACCATGACAATGCTTGAAAAAAAAAAAAGACTCACCTTTCCCTTTCTCTTTTTGTCTCCTCTAAAGAACCTGCCAATCTGATCCAGGAGACCAGGGGCCTTCTTCTTCCTGCCCAGCCCAAAGGGGCTTTGTCCAGAGGTGCTTGCAGTAGCCATTCTAGGTGTTGATCTGTTTGGTGGTCTACAGTCTGGACGGCCCACGAATGTCCTTCTTCACTCAATCCAAATTCCGCTCTGGGGACACTCTGCAAACCTTCTCGATAGTCTTCGGCGCTTCTAAGGAAGAAGGGCTGGCCTTTGAAGGTGTCGTCCCCTCCGTTGCATGGCATCACGGGAGATGAGGTGGGTCTGTAATAGCGTCAGTGATTCTGGGCTGGTGCCAGGCATTCTTTCGAGCCCTGTGTGCCCGCGGAGGGTGTCACTACCCTGCTCTCTGATAAAAGGAGCTGCTATTGTTCTAGTCCACATCTGCCCCGACTTGGGCTGAGCACAACAAGGCCTGTCTATGAGAAAGAACCAGAGCGCAGTGAAGAACGGCTTCAGCACAATCAAACCATTGTTGTGATGACTCATGTTCATTATACAAATAGTTTACATTGAGAAATGACATATGGTATATTGCAACGCATAGGATTTGGAATTGTTAGCTGCAGACACATGAATGTCAGGTTTCATTCATGCAGTATGATAAAGCATGTCTCCAGATATCTAAGGAACACAGACACACCCTGATGATATCATGCTACAGATGATAACGCCAACAAGCGTTATTTTATTTCCAAATGCTGTGAACTAGCTCTTGGACTGATTTCTTGAAGTAAGTTTTGTGCAAACCTGCACTCACCTGTGCAATCTGCACTCGACCACTCATTCTGTTCCCCCCACGTCTTGAAATAATCACAAATTCATTGTTTTAATGACTTTGCCATTCATTAACCAACCGCTGTGTGTGATACTCAGCATGGTGTCCACCATGCTTTTTAGAGAAACATCATGAACACATGGACAAATCTGTCTCTGTTGAGGTTGAAGTGCTCCTAAAAATGCTGTTGGCTTTAGCGTGCTGTTTTTTTCCTACTTTTTTCAAACAATTGACAGTTGTTTGTGCTACGAGTTTGGCCAGAGGACAAAGGCAGCAGTGTTTCGTAGTAAAAATGTGCTGCTTTTATTATTTATTTATTCATTCATTTTTAAAAATGTATTCTCTTTTTGTTGTTCTTGTTGTACTGTCATGTTGCAAAAGCTGATCTTATAAACGAAGGCTTTTCCTTTGCTATATCACCCAGATGTGAGGCTGCTATTTCCTTTGTCCTCAAGATGTCTTCCACAAGGTCATTAGTAGAGGAAATTCATTCGAACTAGAGATGCAGCAAAACTACCGAGCAAACATGCATAAGCTAAAATAATGAGGCATATGTGAAATAGCTCAGGAAATAAAAAACAACACAGCGCTGGCACAGACTTTGTAAACACATCTAGTCAATTTCATATACCATGTAATTTTCATCCAATATAGATTTTAAAATGATTGCAGACTAGATCAAGCTCAAAGTTGTAAATGCATCTCATCTATCTAACGTGCTCTTTATGATTTCTCTTTCTGAACTGTAGTTTAAAGACTGCTTGTTTGAATTCCTTTATTTATTTCTTCCTTTGAGTAATGACAATATTCATAATTTTATAAATGCACTATATTAATTAATGTTAAATTGATTTTAACACGTATCTTCCATAGCACAGACATTGTAGATTAGATCATTACAAAAACATATGTTGCTGTAATTGCTTGACACATGGCCAAAGCATCTTGTACACATAATGTGTTGGTGATGAATCATAAAATTCAAAATAAAATTTTTAGAATTATTCATATTAAAAATTTCACTTAGTGCAATCTGTGCTTTTTTAGTTTTCAGTTGTTTATCACTGTACATTCAGTGTATGAATTTGTATGGCTATACTGTGAGCTGTTAAGAACACACTGAGTATATGCATAAGTTCACAGCATCCTCTCAAAACATGCCCTTCACAATGTTCGTCTATGCGCATATTCAACTAAGTTAGCCGGGCCTCTCGGTCTCAATTTATAGCAAACCCTTCATCTCTATAAATGGAGCTAGAAGCTTGTGTTTGTTCACTCTGACCAGTCAACAGAAGCTCATCTGTTGGCTGAAGGGCTGGCTATCTACAAACCTCCCACTGCTCTTTAAGGGATCAGTGCAGGAATGCAGGGAGTGGGCAGGTTGCACTGCAAGTGCCCTTGTGTTGAAGACGAGAAGCTTTGTTGCCCAGAAAGGGGTGAAAGAGACACAGGAACAAACAATACAATTCTTAGTGTGATCTTGTGGGACACAAACATGGGAGAGAGCCCAAAACAACGACAAGTATTCAGATCACAACCATGACACCCACAGAGCGGCTTTGGCCCGACCACCACTTCCATTTGCTGTAGAGAAATCACGGTGAAAACGACTGTAGACCAACACTGTTATTTCGCTGAAAAAGTCACACAATTATCTCCAATCGAAAGATGACATGATTGATCTTCACAGATGGTAAGTTATGTCCACAAAAAAATGAGGCCAACCAATCTAAATGTCAAATACACAAAAAATAAAGTGGATGGCATATTGGTTGCCTGGAGAGCATATTTAGTGCCATATAGCGGCACCATTTTATAGACTATACAGATTTTTATGTTTGAGTTTATATTTTCATCCAGGCAAATGTCTACACACATTATCATGATATATTGGATAAAATACACTGAGTCCAAAAGCCTAATTTCATTCATTTTTATTGAAATGATTAGTTGATGAAAGTTTCTGATTATTTCACAATCATTATCCTGTTAACCGTAAACATAGTTCATGAAGAAAAACGGGAACTCCATTCCATTTTAAACTTCTTTGTGCTAATCTTCGTTGCAGAGTGAACATTTCTGTGAGTTTTCGCCCATGCGGGGCAGCGCCGAGTGTGAGGGCATGATATTGTTGTGACATAAAACAAATGGCAGCATTATGCTTATGTCCAGCATTGAAAGAGGATGCCAAGAGTTGATGGAATCATTGGCGGCCTATCACTGAGGCATTAGCATCGCCTTGTTTACCCGCCAGAAGGAACAATTAGGACAGGCCTCCGGCACACTGAGATCAGATATACCGAGGACAAAGTGCATTGAGAAGTTCTGGTGTGCTGTTGTTGCTGTATTGCTGAATGTATTTTAAGACTGTTCAAAGCTTATCCAAAAATGTTTAGTTAAATTTTGTACATTAGCACACAATAAAAGGAATTGCTTTTGGGGGTTTTTTCACTAAAAAGGAAGCTCTTCGGGAAATCTCGCATATTAAACCATTGTGAATTCACAATAGATATTCTTCATGACACCCCACTGCAGAGATGCAGGAGGGAGGAGGAGGTCAGGGTTACCAGCGGACATGTGAGACATAAACACCTTCCGGTGGTTACGTTAATGAAGGATTGTGGAGCCGTTGGTAGAAATCAATGACACATGAGAGGCAGTCAGTGTGACATATGGCACGACATAAGAGTTTGTCTATAGGATGTGTATAGGACATAGAGGGTTGTGTTACAGAATTACAGCTTTACTGGAGGAGCCCTGTCCCTGAGTGCTGCCACAGCACAATCGAGTCTTTGTAGGGTAATTCAAGCTGGTTTGTTCTTCACAGTAGTTATTCTGTGACTCAGAAACCCTTGATTTTTTTCTTCCTTTATCTGTATGTACAGCACTACTCTTATTGTGCCATTATTTTTTTGTTGTTGTTAGTCATTGCAGAAAGTACAGTGTGTGCCACATGCATATAAATCTAAAAACACTTTTAGTGTGGTATGGAAACATTTTTCTGATTCCACATTTAAAAAACTAATTGTAGGAAATGAAGTCACATTGTAAGATATAGTCTCAAATGTAAGAAATAAAATCAATTGACCCTTCGCGAACAGTTTGATTGACATGCGATCTGACCAATCATAACCCCGAATCCGCCATTGTGTCTGACAAAGCAGCCAGTGGAGTATAATAGATTAGCGTTGGTTTCCGCACTTGAAACAACATTCCTTCTGATGTCCATTCATGTTTATTTGATGCTATAAATGAACTAGTATGAAGAGATGGTTGGCGATCTGTCACGACACATTAAAGAGCCACTATACGGTATTTATTATTTAAACTTCTTAAAAAAAATTGTTTCGAAACTGTTTCATATGTCTGTCGACGTGTTGTCAGTGTCCTCTTTGCTCCGGGATGTATTTTTTCACTTCGTGAGAACATGATGTGTGGCATGAGAACGCATGGCTTGTCGGACAAAGCAAAAGTAAATAAAGTGGGCGGGTCTTTGCGAAGGGTCAATTACGAGTCATAAAGTTGCAGTTGGCCATTGAATTTAGAATTTTATCAAAAATAACTGTCATGTTCACAACAGACACTGTCAAATACTGATTGAACATGTTCAGTCGTGTGAAAGCAAACTCTGACAGGGGTAACACACTGATCTGACAAAACCCAAGAAACATTTTTGTTGCCATTTGTGTGGTGTGAATTGGCCTTAATACTCAAGGTAGGCTACTACAACAGGGGATTCTCACCTGCAATTAAATAGGATTCACAAGTTCACACTTAGAATAAATAATTAGATAGAGTAAAGTTTATGCGTATTTGTTGTGCTGTCTGGGGGGAGGGCTCCAAGCTCTGAAATTTGCCCTGAAATTTGGTACTGGGAATAGTGAGGAGATGGAGTGGAGGAGGGATGCTGATAAACGGTCAATGAACAGAGGTAAGTCTGCTGTATATATACACACCTCTTATCATTAATTGGGTTAAATATCTGAATGCGCTCCTCAAAAAGTTTAATAGAACATCATTTAGCAAGTCACTCACACAACTTTACGTTGTGTAGTACAGCTGTAGCCAAAAATATTGGCAGAGACATTTTGTGCTTCATCTGATAAAATACATTTTTGTCAGTCTTCTGCTGTCCATTCCTTGTACTTTCTGCAGAATTTCAGTGCAGCATCATGTCAACTTGAGCCCTGAATATTGTTTTATTTTTATGTTGTTTTTACCATTAACAAAAGTTCAAGTACACCCTGATATGTATAAAGTAAAAAAAAAAAAACCTAAACAGTTACACATGCAATTTTCTAATTACATTTGTAGAAAGCACATAATTGCTCAAAATTAGGCTACAATGTGTCACGGGTGCAGCAGGGACAAGGAGAGGTGAGGATCTTTTAGCAGACAGTCTTTATTCCACGAACACACAAATAAGATAATCCAAACAAGGAGCCGATGACAATAATCCAAACATGGGAGACGCAACAGCTTTAGTTTTTCGGACAACAACTATTGAACAAGGACTGAAACACAGAAACACACCATCCATGGTGGAGCCAGCAGTTCAGGGAGCCAGGGCGAAGCCCCAAGTTCAGAAGCCATATCACCCTGTAGCCCAAGATTGGTTGCCCACAGTTCAATACTGCTTGGGACTAAATTGGCCCACTGTTTAATATATAAAAGTATACATTTGTGTACTATAAGTGTAACTAGTAAACTTTAAGTGCACAACTAGTTCACAACTACATATCTCATTTGACCTGCATCTGTACTACAAGGGAACTTATAAGTATACTAGTAGTTTATTATTTTAATATTTGTAGTACATTTTTTTAATTTATGAAATTACCCTTTGAAGTGCAGCTGGAGAGCCGATGATCCGAAGGGACACTGATGGCCTTGGCGACCATGAGACAGAGCCACAGCGATGACCCCCCGAGATGGAAGCAGGGATCTAAAGGTCGAGGGTGGAGCCTGAGGGAGGGTGGAGCTAACCACAGTAGAAGGGGAGGAGGGCTGGAGAGCAACGGAGCATAGCGATGTCCGAGCCAGGCGGAGCCGACACTCCAAGGGAGGGTGGAAGGAATGTAGGTGAAGGCACCAGAGCAAGTTCAAGGGCGAGTGGAGCACTCTGAGGCCGGAAGTGGAGCCACGGACTCCTCATAACCAGGAGAAGACGGCTCCCAGCAGTACCGAGGTGGATCCACGCCACTGAGAGGAGGCTGAGGTGAAACTGAAGGGATGATGGGATGCAGCAATGACTGGAGAGGGGCTTGGAGAATAACAGAAAATCAAACAAAAAAATATGTTCTCAAAAACATTCTGGAGAGGTTGTGGGAGAGGGAGGTTGGGTGGGACCAGAGAATTAATCGACAGATTTAGATGGTAGTAAAATGGGCAGAAAGTTATCCTCTCCAAAATGTAACATTTCTTCCATATGCTCGCAAAAATCTCACTCTTAGTGGCAGGAGTGAGGGCGGGGGGGAATTATGCCCTCATAATTCCACTAGCACTCCCTCGGTGACAGATGGTGGAGCCGGCTTGCACACCTAATCAGACCCGCATTGCTCAGGCTCCGTGGTTCTGCTCAGTCGCTCTCATTGATGCTGACGCTAACGTCACGGCACAGTCCCTCTCGCGGCCTGCGGTGGGCTCATGCTGCTGATCCTCACAGTCAGAGAGGTTTTAGCTGGGGTGTCATCATCAATGGGTCCGACAGTGAGTGGCAATTTACAGGACACCAGCACCCACTCGACGAGGTCCATGAAACTCACTCGAGGTCCTTCTCCGGACAGCTGCGCTCTAATAACGGTGCTCAGGCTGATGAGCAGAAAGGTTGAGAGGCAGTTGTCCGGGAACTCTCAGGTACCACAACAGGATATATTCCACAAAGCATTAAACGAGGCAAGACAAACTGAACAGAACCAGAGAGAACTTAAATACTAGTGGTAACGGTTGAACACAGCTGAACTAAATGACTAATCAATTAATAACGATGACAACAAAAAGGGAAATGGTGCAAATTGAAAACAAAGTCCAAACAGTGCGTGTGTGTTTGTGTGTGACCGTAATTGAATTAGGGAAACCTTTTTCACACAATTAAGTTAGTTAAATACAACAAACTACTGGTACAACAAGTCCACTTAAACAAATAATAGTGTCAGAAAAATTCCTGTCAGAAAAAGAGTTTGTTGAGAGAACAACATTTCCATTTCCATTTAATTATCCTGTATTGATCCAGCAAAGATAGTTTGTACTAATTTATTGTCTTGTTAAGTTGTATGAACTTACATTTATCAAGTTGGTGAAGAGAGAAGCTTGTGGATAGCTATTCTGCACATGAGAGTTCAATGATTTGTCTGATGGGGGCCGGGGCCACAGAGCTTATGAAGAGTTTGAAGAATAGCAGCTCTGTAATCAACTAATCGTACTTCAAATGACAAGACACACCCAGTCTAGAGCATTAATATACAACTATTTATTAATATAGCATGTGAATATAATGACCAAAGCATTATTTTCCACTTCATTGATGTCAGCAAAGCTATAGCAACTAGCAAGATGAATAAATCCCAGTCACCACCCACAACCTAACAACAAGCTCTACTCTTCTGCACACATAGAAACTCTTTTAAATGTCCAGCATAACTGAACATTGAACACTAACAAGCCGTCAACTTTACTAAAACATATTAAACAGCACTTCCTGATCTATACCAATGGGAACTAGAAATCCATTGCCCAGTTTAAATCAGGACAGCAGAAGTGATTCACATACACTGTAAAAACTGTTACTTAAATTCAACTCAAAAAAATTAAGGCAACATTTTCCAACTACTTTCTGAAAGTTTAGTGAACTTCTTGGTATTTTGAGTTTGTAAAAATCAGTATTACAGTTGTGTTCAAAATTATTCAACCCCCAATGCTGTAAATGGTTTTAGAGAATTTAGAGTACATTTGTAATTGAATTCAGAATGAAATCCTACAAGGACTTCTTAAAGAAGCATATGCAACTAAAATGACATCAATTGGTTTTGTAATACAGTAGTAAATGTTTCTTTTGTGAATTCTTCATTGACACAATTATTCAACCCCTTAAAGACTACCACTCTGAAGAACAGAGGTCCATTGAAGTGTTTTCAATCAGGTATTGAAAGCACCTGTGGATGTCAGGGAGCAGCAATAAAGCCTAATAAGCACCAATTAGGCAGCTTTAAAATGACTGTGATACTCAGCTCCTTCTAGACATTTACTGGTGTGGTTACAAACATGGTGAAGTCAAGAGAATGGTCCAGGAAGACAAGAGAAGAGGTGATTACTCTTCACAGGAAGGGCAATGGCTATAAGAAGATTGCAAAGATGTTAAACATACCAAGAGACACCATAGGAAGCATCATTCGCAAATTCAAGGCAAAGGGCACTGTTGAAACGCTACCTGGTCGTGGCAGAAAGAAGATGCTGACTTCGACTGCTGTGCGCTACCTGAAGCGTAGAGTGGAGAAAAGTCCCCGTGTGACTGCTGAGGAACTGAGAAAAGATTTGTCAGATGTAGGTACTGAAGTTTCTGCTCAGACAATACGGCGCACCCTGCGTAATGAAGGCCTCCATGCCAGAACTCCCAGGCGCACCCCCTTGCTGTCTCCAAAGAATAAGAAGAGTCGACTGCAGTATGCCAAAAGTCATGTGGACAAACCACAGAAGTTTTGGGATAGTGTTCTGTGGACTGATGAAACAAAATTAGAACTGTTTGGGCCCATGGATCAACGCTATGTTTGGAGGAGGAAGAACAAGGCCTATGAAGAAAAGAACACCTTGCTTACTGTGAAGCATGGCGGGGGGTCAATCATGCTTTGGGGCTGTTTTGCTTCTGCAGGTACTGGGAAGCTTCAGCGTGTGCAAGGTACCATGAATTCTCTTCAGTACCAGGAGATATTGGAGGACAATGTGATGCAGTCCGTCACAAACCTGAGGCTTGGGAGACGTTGGACCTTTCAACAGGACAATGATCCCAAGCATACCTCCAAGTCCACTAGAGCATGGTTGCAGATTAAAGGCTGGAACATTTTGAAATGGCCATCGCAGTCACCAGACTTAAATCCGATTGAGAACCTCTGGTGGGACTTAAAGAAAGCAGTTGCAGTGCGCAAGCCTAAGAATGTGACTGAACTGGAGGCTTTTGCCCATGATGAATGGGCGAAGATACCCGTAGTGTCAAGCTATGCTTCACGTTTAAAAGCTGTTATAACTGTAAAAGGATGTTGTACTAAGTATTAAGATTGAATGTCACTTGGGGGTTGAATAAAACTGATAATGATGTGAGCAGAGAAAAGACATTTGTGGTTATTTCATTATAAATGTTATGTTATATTTGTCTGACCTACACGTGCCTCTTTGATTTAATTGTAAGCAGGATGACTGAATGATCAAAATCAATGTCAAACCGGCCAAAACAATCAATTTCAGTGGGGGTTGAATAATTTTGAACACAACTGTATGTATTTTACTGTATGCTAAAAAATGAAGTAGAGTCTACAAGATAAAGCAAAACATTTGAGTTTAACCATTGTGACAAGGCATATTGACCAAATCATACTTAGTTAAAATAAGTAACATTTAAAATAAAATTGATTTTAATTCATTAATTTTCTCTCATTAATTTAGACAAATGATTTATTCAATCCACTTGAAATAATTAGTTAGCCTTGCCATAACTTTAATAAATAAGGAAAGAGAGGTATTCGTTTCCAACGCTCTATAACAGCTGCCATATACAAACAATTGGGTGCACTTTAATGTTAATGTAACACAACAGTGGTAACGTAAACATTTTAACATTAAAAATGACAGAAACTTCGGAGCATCTTTAAGTGCAGCATAGAACACCTTCAAAGTGCAATCACGCTGTATAAAGCCCTCAAAAACTCCACAGAAATCCGAAACTGGTCCGGGACAGGTGACAAAGACCATTATCGATCACGTATGTGGGCGGGTCGTGACGTTTTGCTTTGGATATAAACACTTTGTGTTTATATGTGCTTTTTTGTAGAAGCAATTAATTGTGAAGTTCAGTAAAATCATTTTTTGATAAGTAATAATGAGTTACAAAACATTCACACTTTTTACTTATGTAAAACTTAAATGAATACAAAAAGAAAAGGGAATCAATCTATTGGAAGAAATATATTTTTTAAAATAAATTCCTACAGACAACACCCTTGAAGCGCTTTTTACAGTTAATTTTGTTTAACATAATTAAAGTGTGTGCAAATGACAATTAAGTAAAAAACGAAATATTTGTGTTGTTTCAGCTTATTTATTTTAAATAAACCGAGCAAACAGCTAGAACCTTTGTTTGTTTGTTTGTTTGGCATGTGTGTACTAAGGAATACAACCCATGGTCTTGGTGTTTCCAGTGACATGCTGGAGAGAGTCTATTAAGAGTCATTTGTCACACAGAGCAGACAAACATAGCTATGCCAGACCAGCAATACTCAAGATTAATGAAATACAAAGGGAGACACTAAGTGCTAAGAATTCTGAGAATATGGGTTGAGTTACCTTGACTGTCTCATTTTAATCATTCTCAGAACCTCTGAATTGCAGAAAAATACGTTATTCAGATTAAATGGGCCCATCAACTTCATTAGCGTCATTTTTTTTCTTTTTTATCTGAACTACCTTCGGAAAATAGTCTGCATCAGTCTGCATCAATGTCCTACTTATGTCTGTACAATATACAGGGTTGTACTGAAGCACATTAAAGTCATTTTTGTTAGACTACAGGAGTCTTTTATATTTGAAGTATTTTGGATAAAGTAGTATGTAAGCCTCAGAAGGGCCTTCCAAAATTAACTTAGAAATTTGCTGATTGAATAAGATTCAGAGAAAGACTCCAACTGCCCATGTCTTCTGGGGAAATGCCAGGAGAATATAGTTGCATGAGAGAGAAATTTGGACTGTTTTTAATATTATTTTTATTGCAATCAATTTGATATCTAAAAGTAAAAATAATACAAATGTCTTTTTTGTTCAAAATTCAAATTACACTGAAATGTAAAAATACATTCTTAAAAATGTCATCTTTTAAAATTTCAAGAAAGTCATACATGTTTGAAAAGAGTGTGTAAACGATGACAGAATCTTATTTTGGGGTAAAATGTCCCTTTAAATGAAAATTTGCCTAGTTTACTGAATGAGATTGAAAAATCAGTCAGTTAAACTGAAACGATCTAATCACTAACAAAACGTGTACAACACAACTGCATAAAGAGAGCATGTTTTATGTATCTAATCAGGTGCGTAGCAACCGTTATAATCAACGTTTGCTTTTTGATTTACACTTGCAGTTTTCAAATAAAAATCTTGTCTGAACACAAATAGTGTGATTTAATTTATTGATCTTTAATACATTTTTATCATTAATTCTGAATTATAGAAAAATCCAATTTTATACTTTTGTGATCCAAGACAGGTACCACACATTTTTTAATGGTAACCAATCACGAAGGCCATCCCAAAATTTGCAAGATAAAAAGACCTTCCAGTTATTCTATCTCTGCTTCACAGACAGTGAGCAAAAACTTCAGTTGAAATTCATCAGCTGTAGTGAGCCAGCCCGAGCTGTGTTCACACAATGTGTTTGTTTTCCTCATGAACAGTTGCTATTTTTAGGGTACAAAGGTCTCTTCAGGTTTGCACAATAATGCATGTTGGACTGAGTCATCCATCACTCCTCTCTAGTGAGACCAAACCAAACATGCCAACTCTGAATTCATTAACTGCAGAATTTAACCAATTACAAAATGTGCAAGCACTCATTAACTCAGAAGTGTTAAGTACTTCAGAATAAATACAAAGTTAATTACTTTTTCTATAGTTTCTCTTCATTTCTCTCCCTCTCTCTGAGTATTGGCTCTGAACTAGATGTCTAATCACTAACAAAACATCTTTGGGATGAGGTGTACACTCAAATGCATAGGACAGTATTTATTAGAGAAGCCAAGGCACGGTAAGCCTGAAACACACTGGAACATTGAACAACGATCTGACAGAAGACAGAGAACACAGAAAGAATAAATAGGGAACATAATGATGAGAATATCAAGGGAGGACAGGTGGGGGAAATGAACTGATAATCAGATAACAAGGAGGGTAGGGTCAAGACATCAAACAGAAGCCATGTGCTCCACAGAATACAACATAATGCAAAAGCACCTGGCTAATGATAACTTACAAGCCGGGGCCGATTGTTCAAATAAGGGTTACTCAGTTATCTGAATTTTACTGTTCAGAAGCAGGCTTGTTTCACTTAAACAAGATTTTACTGTCTTTTTAAAGGTCTGTTGCTACTTTCTTACAAGAGCACCCTATTGAACTGGGGAAATGAATCATTAATAATATAAATGGAAATATGTTTTGATATATGTAATATTAATCATTTAAAAATTCATTTTAAAATAATTGTTGTGTAGTATGTGACAGACAGACAATTTCACTCTTCGAGAGATTTATTTGCGATGGAATAATTATCTCATCATTTTATTGTATTTAGTCTCTTAATTAGTCATGGGTGTGTTTTGGGCGCAATGTGCAATGAGAGGGCCATCTCCCATTCACTTTAAATGCAAGGTGCCCTTGCATCATGGCGAATTGCTATTTATATGACGGAATAATTATCTCACTGCAGAGCCATAACCTCCAGCTCTCACCCTCTGGAGCTCCAAGGCCGCCCCCGGCGCCTTCTTGAACTATGTGGGCATGATGGGTTGAGCTGCAACTCCCAACCACACCCTAGCTAGCCCTATCCATAACCCCATCTCTCCACAAATTAAACAGGTTAAGCTCCACGCTTGAGCTCCAGAGAGCTCTACAGCGAGCACTACTTAGAATAGAGACCCACTCACCTGATAAATTTTTGTAATTTTACGTCAATTTTACACATGTGGGTCAAAAATGACCCATAAACCTTTGTTATTTGCAAATCTTTGCCAGTAGGAACACATTATTAACCTGCCACACACCACTTTCACTGCTCAACATGTCTGCTTTTGTATATTTGATGCATGTAAGTATATATATATATATACATACCTGGATCTTAAAATTCATACTATTAGCTGGCTCGACAAGGAGTGCAAGGAGCACAAATGTGTAGCTGTCATTTATGAGGCATGTAAGCACTGAGATGGCAATCTAAGATTCTCGTGTGATTTTATTTAGTTAGTTTTATTTGCTTTTATTAGGACACATTCACTACAGTTCACTACAGGTGCACTACAGACACACTACAGTTCAATTTGTGTGTGTGTGTGTGTGTGTGTACAACGTAAGTAAAACCAGTAAATCTTGACATTGTGGGGAACTTTTGTTGGTCCCCACTAGGAAACAAGCTTATAAATCATACAGAATGCAACCTTCTGCTTATCATTTCAGTGGTTCAGCCCACTAAAGTAGTAAAACTACAGTAAAAATTTGCATGAAAAAATGGCAAGAAACCGAATGCTGACATGGATTGTAAAATGTTTTAATCTTTAAATGTTTTTTTTAGAGGTAGTCATGTTCTTGGAGAATGTTTGGAGCAGACACAGTGGCAGCCAGATTGTCTCGCACATCTTCTCCGACTCTTGCGCCAAGGTTGTGGGGTTCAGGGGTCCATCATCATGGTCATTCATCAGGCTTATATATATATATATACTTATTGTATTTAGTCTCTTAATTAGTCATGGGTGTGTTTTGGGCGCAATGTGCAATAAGAGGGCCATCTCCCATTCACTTTAACCTGGATGTTCCCAATAAGTTAGTCACGTTCAATGTTACATCAGAACGACTGACGAATTGGGATCCCTATGAAAAATGCTGCAGTTACTGCTGAGGAAACCACATCCTCCCCGTAGGGAAAGTAACATGTGGAGTAACACACGTGGATTGACCGTTAGGGCAGTATTATAAATGGAAGTTCTCTATGACGGATCCAGTCTAGTTAGGGTGATGTCAATACCGAGCAGAGAAGGTAGGGTGGGCTCTGCCAGGGGAAAGACATGGAAGCCGTACCATTGAAGAACACACATGTGGGATCACCCACAGAGGAATCACAACACATGGGCACCTAGTCTAGCATAGGGTCTGACCTTCTGGGTATGCACATGAGTGCTAGACCTAGCTTCTGCCCACTATGCTTTTACACGCAACCGGCAGAGGGGCTCAAGCCTTTACAAGAAAAACGAGAGCTGATCAGCATGTCGACATAGTGATGTTCTCATGCAGGAACATGACCCACCCATGAACGCCGTCTCAGGCTTATGCCCAGGCATGTGAGACAGTGATCGTGGCCATCAGATAAGGACAGGAAATGACAGCATGCAGAAATACACAGAAGGAAAGGCGTCTTTAAAAATACGCTCGCCGTCCACTTGCTCTTTTAGGGAAAAAGCTCTCTTAGTGCTGAAGCGCACAGGGATGGTCTTTTAGAAGCGACCACTGCTGACATGCCGTCACACCAAGACACTCTGAAGAGCTTCTTCTTGGTTCGTTGTACACACTCGAACAATCATTTCACCTCAGATTACTTTTATCTCCCATCTCATTTTCCCCCATCCCCCATCACCATGTCCCTCTGTAACTCATCATGTGACCCACAGCAAAAACAAACAAATATACATGCAAAAGGGATGCAATTCACCTTTCGCAAAACCCTGTTGCTATACCCGACAAGCCATACGCTCTCACACCACACATCACACATCTCTCGCAGTGAAAAATCCGTCGCGGAGCAAAGAGGACGCTGACAACGTATGAAACAGTTTCATATTTAAAATATTGTAATTTTTAAAAGAAGTTTAAACAATAAATACCATATAGTGTCTCCTTATTGTGTCGTGACAGATCCTTAAAGCAACAGATCCATTTATAGCATCAAATTAACATGAATGGACATCAGAAGGAATGTTGTTTCCAGTGCAAAAGAGGTGAGTACGCACAATTTTCAAGTTCACCAATGTTCATCTACTATAGGCTACTCCGCTGACTGCTTTGTTGGATAAGATGGTGGATTCGGGGTTATGATTGGTCAGATTGCCTGTCAATCAAACTGTTTGCAAAAGATCAATTGTTAGAAACAACTTTTGACTTTTGAATGTAATTTATATACACTGATTAAAAAGGAAATTAAATATATGTTTGTTACATGATTACAGTTACTATATTTTCATGATTTGTATTTGTACAAGCTTTACATTTTTCAAGAGTAGCAATTCACACAATTTTATTCATGAAATGGATAAAGCTTAAGGGACAATAACATATGTACAGTTTTTTTATGTTGCATTATTATTATTATTATTATTATTTATGATATCTGCATCTCCTGCACTGCAGCTGATTAAGCCACCCTTAATAGCTATCACTCGTCACATGAATGCATGGTTCACGCTAACTATATGTAATGTGTGTAAAGACGCCATTCTGACGGAGAACCCAGGTGTCTACGATGTAAACAGCGTAGGAGAATGACTTTGAAGAGAAGAAATTGCTGAATAAAGTCATTATTTTTGTTTTGTTTTCGTGCACAAAAAGTATTCTCGTTGCTTCATAACATTAAGGTTGAACAACTATAGTCACATGGACAATTTCAATGACGCCTTTGCTACCTTTCTGGGTCTTGAAAGGTGCAATGACACTGCTGTCAGCATTGCTGCTGTATGTGTGGTTCAGATATCTCTCAGATTTCATCAAACATATCTTAATTTGTGTTCCAAAGATGAATGAAGGTCTTACGGGTATGCAACGACATGAGGGTGAGTTATTAATGACAGAAATTACATTTTTGGTTGAATGACATGACAATTTTCATTATTTTTAATGAATAATACATAATGACATAAGGGTTACTTTTAAGACCTGGGGCCGTATTCACAAAACATTTTATCTTACCACTTAGAGTTTTCCTAGATAGCAGTGAAAGTTCTTAGAGATTTCTCTTGAAACCCATTCACAAAGCTGTTGAGACCAACTTTTACTAAAGAATAGAGAGAAGTCTTAAGCTAAGAGAAATGGCGGGGTTGACCTTGGTGCTGTGCATGACACGCTTACCTAACTATGCACACAGTGATTGGCTGATAGGGGAGGGGTCTCTGTCAGTGATTTAATCATAGAAATATTGTAGAACAACACGAAAATGTTGTCGCATTCAAATAAAGATTTTAAAATGTAGGTTAAGTGTCACTAATTAAACAAGAATATGTTCAACTAATAGTCAGCCTCTTATGTCTGCATATCAAGAGTTTACAGATTTTATGATGTTTTATAAACAAAATTCAGGAGAAGCACGTTCAAATGGTCTAATTAGCTGGAGAGGAGGTATACACACAGCTGACTCACCTAGTTATCTGGACAGTTTTCTGCATCCCTCTGCCTTCTGACTCCTCTCTCTTGGCTGAGGATATGGGGGAGTACTTTGGGTTTGAGCTAAATTTGACCTTAGAGCCTTCTCCTCCAAATGTGCTCATTTTACTCTTTTACTCTGTTGGATTATTTGTAAGAATGAACTTGTGAAAACAATTGCCACAGGTAATGGGACATTATTTTATATTCATTTCCTTGTTTTTTTAAAGCGAAGTAGGTGAGAGAATTGAGTTTCTCCTAAATCGGCAAGTTGAAAACTACTTTTAACCTTAGTTTTAGCCTCCTTTTAGGTATTTCGTGAATATGACCCCTGGCGTGAGTAGGCCTACTATAACTATCTGGGATGGTTAAGTGATAGTTTATGCAATTTGTTAAAAGTCATCAATATTATATATATATATATATATATATATATATATATATAAAGAATATTATGTTTTATTTATTTTACTTATAATTATATTTTACATATTTTATTTAAAATATAGGCTACAAATATTGAACTGATACATATTTTTAATTTCTTAATATAAAAAATACTTAATTTGACACCTGCCATTTTGTTTCTTATTTGTTATTTCTCATTTAGATCGGACCGAGTCTTTTACCGTGTCATAAGCCGATGCGCTGTACTGTTTAAATGTTAAGTATATAATTTCTGTGACAACAGTCATTTTAAATTGTTTATTAAATTGTTTAATTAAGGTTTATACATTTTAGTTTCCATGACAGAGTTCATGATAAATGTTTTCAGTACTGGAGCTGCCGGTTAGCTATGTTTCATATGATTTTTAAACAGCAAGCACAAATTGCAAAAGCTGCAGATTTTCTGGCACACTCATTCATTCACTTTCAAGTGGTGTATATTATTGGTCTAATGTAGGGAAGAGTGAATGAGGATATAGGGGGCGAGTTCGGACACAGCCCAGGAAAGTATGCCATACTTCTTTTTTTCATTTAATGGCTATTTACATTTTTTTTTTTGTATATTGCCACCTACTGGGTGGTTGTGCAATAATGTGCAAAAAATCTTTTTAATTTTTTTTTAATCTTTATTCATTAATAGCTAAGTGTTTTTTTATTACTGTGAACAAGAAATATAAATATATATATATATATATATATATATATATATATATATATATATATATCATATTCCATGCTTTCAAAGATATTATGGCTGTATAGTTTTATCTGGTAACACATTAGTTTAGGGTCCATTTCTCACTTTTAACTCGTAAAAATGTCATTAACAGACATATAACTAGGAAATTGGCTGTTTATTAAGACTTATAAAGCACATATCAATGTCTTATTCTGAAGGAACATATTCCCTTAATCCCACCCAATACCTAAATTTAACAAATATATAAAATAAATAAATTTTTTTAGAATATATAGCAGACTATATTTAGAGAGTATGTTACTACAGCTAAATACTACCCTGAAAGTTTCCTCTACTTTTGTAACTGAAAGTTGAAATTATTCGCTCAATTATCCGTAAACCTATCCAGGTATGTCGCATAACCTGCTTTCTGGAACAAACCCAGAAAGGAGCACACGGTGAGGGAATGAACACTCATAACATTAGATGAAACATGGAGCAAGACCTTGACACTTAACCAAAACCTAACTAGACAGGAGAGGCGGTATCTTGGTCTCACGCTCCACGCACAAAACGTATGATGCACACTCAAAGCCGCACTCTTACAAAGGACAAGACAATACATAAGTGGCAGGGTTTTGCCACAAAAATAAGAACCGGCGTGACAGAACCCTGACTTGAGAGCTTCTACTCTACTTGACTTCAGTCTTGAGAGAATAATGATGCTCTCTTACCCCCTCCACAGTTCAAATAAAGCAGTACAATCACTCATCCCTCCATTTCCTGATCTGATGTCTGTTCTCTCCCGTGTAAAACATCCAACAGGTCATATATCATTCTACATAAAAGAGGCTTGTCAGAGTACTTACCTCAGAGGACAGATGAGAGGGCAATGACATCAGGAAGACTTTGAGCTGAATTGTGCTAACCTTCCTTTTCAAATCTACTCACGATTTCATTTACGAGTATATTGCTTTTGGTTACCGAAGCATAAGGGTGGAGGTAAATTAACAACATCATTCAGTGCAGAAAAATAAATTGTCAGAGGTGTTGCGTTTCATTTTGTGTGGCAACATTACACAAAAGCTTACATTATTTTACTTTAAAGCAATATGAAACAATTTGATCATTTGAATTTGACTATGAGGATTTATGCTATGAAAAATAAGACATATAATATAATACATAAATAAATAACATTTTGCAATTCGGTATTTCCAACAATGACATATTCAGGTGAGATTTGATCAATATTTTATGCAGAAAACTCAAGTTGATGCAATTCATTATTTTAATCAAGCGCTCTGAAGAAGTGTCTAACAAAATTATGCATTTTATGGGACCATCTATTACAGTAATCAAGAAGAGATTTGCCTGTTGCAGAAATAAAGGTGCGAGACTAATGACTAACTTCATGCTTCAAGGCACGTTGTGTCAGACTTGTCAAAAAAAGCAGACAAAGCATTGAGTACTGAATTTCATTATCATTTCTTTTGTCTCTTCTATATCCATCGGAAGAATCTTCACAGACGATGGCTGTATTGGTTCAAGCCCGAGGCCTGCGTTCTCCGCCTCTGTCCATGGTGCTGAAACAACCAACGTACTGATACGACCATTACTCTTTTGAGAGCTCTGATGACTCCTTCTAAACAACAATTGTCCTTGCTTTTAATAAACATATGATTAAAATGGATTCTTAGATGAGTAATGATCTTTGTGAAGGGCTTAACCACATTGTGTTTGATTCATCTGACCCAGAAAAACATGATCAGCTCCAGCACAGTCTCTCACACTGAGAGAGAAAAAAATGTTTTGGTCTTTGAGAAGAGGCAACCGGTCACCATGGTAACACTAAGATCTCACAGGGGCAGCACACAAAAGGCTGGAGGACTCCAAAACAATCTAAATCGTTGAAGAGCAGCCTAATAATCTTTCAGTGTGATTAGCACATTGACGAGTAATCAAATGATTTTTTCTCATGCAAAACAGCCAACACTGATGACAGGATGTCACGTCTGTGAGATATTCAGGCCTCTAAAAACACTACAGATTAAAGGATCTTTTTTTTAATTACAAAAGATCCTTTAGTTTCTCTGGAGTTTATGAGCTTCCTGAGAAACTTGCATTGATTTGTATTGGTTGTGTCTTCTCATAATCGTTCGACTCGTGTGCATTATGTTTGAAATATGCACAGGTTTAAAACCGTTTGTTTCGTGTCATGTGGGGCCAGATCCCAATTCATGTTTATCATAAGAATGATTTTTCATTAAAAAGACAATATGCGTTAGCTCTCAAGTTACATTTTTTTTTTAAATAATTTCATTAGAAATTCAGTTGTCATAGTTTCCTCAGTGCCATCAATACCCAACGAGAAGGCTGGAGATGTGGTTATCTCTTCAGCGATCATACATGACTAACCATCTCTGGTTCCCCGAGGACAGCGCAGTTGTATTTCCTCTTTGGATACTGATAGGTGTGCAGTAAGGGTAAAAGGAATCCATTCAGCATGTGAGAGCGGGAGGCAATTTATGTGTAATGGGAAGCTTCTTAAATAATAAATGTTTTATAGCGACCAGACCTATGGCCAGCTTTGTCTCCATATTGGTGTGATGCATCCAGTCTTCACGTAAAAGGAATTGGATGAAACTATTTGAGTGCTGCCAATCAATATACTGATTTCTGACTTGTGACGCAGCCTGAGTCATAATCACACATTGTCCGTTGGCCAGTGGAGAACTGGTCCTCAGACTAAACCTGGTTTCTCCCAAGGAATTTTTCTCCGTTTCTGCGTTTGGGTTCCTTGCCACTGTTGCTTGCTTAGTTGGGGATACATAATATTCAACAATATTATTGATTTGACTGCACTGACACTATTGGATGAGAGCTGAACTGAAATAGATGATGACGTCACTGTTTTCTGCAGAACGGCTTTATAGATTAAATGAACTAATTTAATAATTGATGAACTGAATCAACACTAAACTAACTTCAGCTGAACAATGCGATTTTCTGAAGTATAGTCTCATAATTCCAGGTTCTCAACAGGAGACAGCAGGCCACTTGGGGGCATCGGTAAATCTAAAATGTAATATAATTCAGACATTATTTTTTACAATTGCTAGGAAGCATTTCTCAACTCATAGGTCAGTTTTTTCAGGTCAGCTTGGCACAGCTGATAATTTTACATTCAAAATACACTAAGGCCAGGTTTCACAGACAAGGCTTAGATTAAACCAGGATTAGGCTTTAGTTCAATTAAGATATTTAAGTAGCTTTTATTAACGTGTCCCAGAAAGAAAGAAAAAAACATTACCGGTGTGCATCTTGAGGCAAAAACAAGATGCTTTCAGTTAAGAAACCCTCAAACATGTGTTTTAGTCTCGGAAACCAGGCATATAACTTCCGAAACACTTCATACATTTTTAAAATCAATTCATTCTTCCATAACATTAGCAAATGTTATCACCCATCAAACACACTTTTAAACACATAAAACAAAAACATAAAAAACTGTTGTGACTGAGACAGATCAGACACACAACTGTTTGTAATATTTAACAAATAATCCGCAATACCCCTCACTCAACAAGAAGACCATGAGGTTACCGTTGTATCAAAGTGTAACGTGAGGCTGAGGCAGCATTTGAATCCATTTGCGGAAGTTTGTTAAAAGGAGCAGTTACAAACAGGAATGATAAATCAGGCAAAGGGTCAATACCAGGAGAGCAGTCCACACAGACGATATACAAAATGGCGAGGGAGGTCGGTACACAGACAATCAAGATGAAAGGGTAATCCAACACACTCAAAAAAATATTTCAGTCTAAGCATAAGTTTTATGTAATTTAATTACATAGCAATTTTCCATCCATTTGGATTACATAGTTTTAACATAAACAATCTAATAAACGTAATGTGATTCATATTTGTCCGTCATATATAAATGAAATAGGTCAGATTTATGTAATAGTTGAGTATATGAATAGTGAGAGATTAAATGTCTTTTATCTTCAGTTGATTTCATCAGTTGTAGTTCTTGTGTTTCTCTGTCCTTCAGTGATTCTGCTTGTTAACAGCAGGTGTTCATCATTAATGTTCAATCATTACTTAATGATCTCAATAACTGCTTCAACGGTACTTTAACATTTTTCTGTGAACTATTACATAAATCTTACCTATTTCATTTACATATGACTGAGAAATATGAATCACATTAAGTTTATAAGTTTGTTTATGTTTAAACTGTGTCATCCAAATGGATGGAAAATTGCTATGTAATTAAATTACATAAAACTTATGTTTAGACAGAAATATTTTTTTGAGTGCAGGCGTAAATCAGAAATAACAGATAAGTTCATACACTAGGTCAACAGGCAGGAAATAAAAGAAACGCTGGTGAACTGGCAATACTTCGCACTTAGCTAAAGCACAGACATTCTTTAAATATCATCCCAAACAGGTCAAGGTAGTAGCAGAGGGAGTACTAAACAGTCAGAACTCGGGTGAGGGCTCCCTCTGCTGGCGTGGCGCTACACAAACATAAGACTGGTTTGCAAATACAAAGTTCTGGCATGAAACTCTAGATGGTGCATGCTGATCGTTCTCTATCTCAATATGTTGGATCACATCATTATCTACAAAGCGCAGCTGATTGGTTGCTGTGGCATCAGCAGCCAGTGAGCTTGCTGCTCAACATTCAAATATTTGACATAGTTGGCTGTTAGCAAACCCTCTTCAGAAACCCTCCACCTTCCCCAGTTCCACCTGTATAGATCTGCTATTTCATGTATGGTATGTACAGTAGTCATGACAGAACTAAGTTTCAGTCTAAATTCACTTTATAAACAGACAAATGTATCCTTTTTCTGTACAGTCCATCCTAATCCTATACCTTCTATATCAGTGGTTCCGAACCTTTTTTACACCAAGGCCACCCTCCTCTCTGAATCAATACTGCAAGCCCCCCCCCCCCTTTTTTTTAATTCATAAATACATTTGTATTCAAGTGTTATTACTTTTCAAATTTTATTTTTTTAGAAGAAATTCAAGGTAGATTTACACCGTGCTCCTTTTTATAAACACACTTCTTTAAAACTTAAAAGTCCTTACTCTGCTCAGTTATACACTAACTTAAAACAAATAAGCACAAGTCAACTGGCAATACCAAATAAGACCACAGGGAGATGACATAGGACCGCAAATAGCTACTATACGGATACATTCAGAATTATTAAACACACCAAAATACAAATGAAAAATAAAAACATTCTAAATGTGTGGAAACTCAGACTACATTTACACCACTTTTCCTCACAATCCTCTCTGAAACATATTTGTTCGGCAAGCATCCATTATAAAACACACACAGTACATTAATTTCGACAACTACGCAAATATATTGAACTGTGTTTATGCATGAAATATGGTGGTATACCGATCAATGAGCCAAGAGTATGCGCATGCCCAATGTATGACTCCTGTATCAAGTCGAGTCAAGTCACCTTTACTTATATAGCACTTTTTACAATGCAAATTGTGCCAAAGCAGCTTTACAGTGATAATTGGCTAATCATTTTTGGCTGCACAGCAGCTCCCAAAGAAAATGGTGTCATTGTCCAGCTTATTCGTATTAATTCATTCCGTAGCAAAGATCAATAGTTATTAATCTAGTTAATTTATGTATATCAGCACTGAAGAAAACAGTGACGTAATCGTCCAGTTCAGCTCAATTCGCATACAACGACGCCAATGCAGACATACCAAAAACACTGCTGAATATCAAGCAAGTGTCCCCAACTATGAAAGCCAAAGAACCAAAAGTCCAACAAATGGAGAAAAAAAACCTTGGGAGAAACCAGGCTCAGTTGTGGGGCCAGTTCTCCTCTGGCCAACAGTGAACACTCGCTTGATATTCAGTCCGATTTGGGATCGCAACAGTCAATATATTTAATCCAGTTCCATCTAGTTTAAGATCTTTTCCATCATGCCGGTATGGGATGCTTGTTCCACTGGCTGGCGTGCCGGCAAGGCCTAGTGTATGTCACTCTAATCGTATTTACCTTCATTACAATCGTCATCCATCAAAACCTTTTTAGCGACACTGGTTTTCTTTATCCAAAAAATATTACTGATGTGCTAAAACAATAGCACTGACATATCTTAAAATATAATGTTTATAAATCTATGTGATGTGCAGTAATGTTTTTTTTGGGGGCACGTTTATAAAAGCTGCTTAAAATATCCCATTTGAACGAAGGTCTAATCCTGGCTTAATCTAAGCCCTGTCTGTGAAACCAGGCCTAAGTATCCTGACCTCTTTTAAAGAAGGGTGCATTAGAAAAGTGTTCTAAACGTAATTTAGGGAGGAGCGAGCCCATCTAATCCTCCAATCAACAGCCAGAGTGTATAAGCAGCTGCTTACCTCTCTTCAGTCTCAGCTGTTCCAGCATCCCTCCACCTCCCCAAACTCCACCTTCCCTATGTAATCATATCATATATTTATTAACTGTGGGGGTGTATCAGAGCTCGAGTTGATCTCTGGACAGCAAGCCAAATAAGCTTACCTAATACCTTCAAGATTATATGGGCAAACAAACTCGTTGATCCTAAATTTCCCCCTTTTGTGTAGATAGTGAAATTGAAAGATTAACACCTGGGAAGGTGTTCAGCTCATTGTTTAGATTGTACTTAATTTTATTTGGAACACATTTCATTATTGTATTACTGCAGAAATTACTGTCTACTTGGATTTTGTAATGCTTTATGCACTTGCTTTTATATATACCATGCTTATATTAAATATCCTTTGCCCATTTTGTCAACACGATGCTTACAATACAACTTTCAAGTTCAGTTGAGTTGAGAAGGTGGGGTGGGGGTGACTCTTGAATCATAGATCCTGCTCTTGTTCCATGTTCATAAGAGGATGGAAGAATAAGGCTGGGAAATTGGTGTCTCGGTGACGTCCACACAAGCAATATTTTATTGCGGCAGCAGAGCAGCTTTTCTCCACCTAGCGCGAGCGCAAACACGAAAAGAGCTCCTGCAGATGAAAACATACATCTAAGCGCCACAAGTGTGAGAAAGCAAAAGGATTGTCAGAAGCTTCATTTCTGAGATTTTTTTTTTTTTTTCCCCATTGTTATGAAGGTGTGAACATTACAAATATTGTGATGCGCGTGAATGATCACCTTCAACTCAAACCCCGTCGCTGATGCTCTCCAGTAAACTTTAAAGGATTTTTCCAACCAAACGCGCTCTTCTGGAAAATCCACCGAGGAACCAAGAAAACTAACTGCAGAACATCTTCAAGGTTTCGTTTTCACGTCGAAAATACGCCCACGATAAAGATGAACATCCAGAACAGCAGTGATTTAGACAGACCTGAAGGTAACTTGGAGGCTTCTGAAAAAACCTTATTTGGCATCGGCACCGACAACTTCGTCACGCTTCTGATCTTCGGGCTCATTTTTACTCTGGGGGTCCTGGGAAACTCTCTGGTTATCACTGTTCTGGCTCAACGCAAACCTGGACAGCAACGAAGCACCACCAACATCTTCATCCTCAACCTCAGTGTGGCAGATCTGTCCTATCTGCTCTTCTGCATCCCCTTTCAGTCAACAGTCTACATGCTGCCCACATGGATCCTGGGCGCCTTCATTTGCAAGTTTATCCACTACTTTTTCACCGTGTCCATGTTGGTGAGCATCTTCACCTTATCAGCCATGTCGGTGGACAGGTACATCGCCATAGTGCACTGCAGAAAGTCCTCATCCATTCGAGTTTCGAGGCATGCATTGATCGGGGTGCTGATCATATGGGTGCTCTCTTTCGCCATGGCCACCCCGGTTGCCTACTATCAGGGTATCGTGGAAAGTAAGGACAACAGTACGTTTTGCTGGGAAGTGTGGCCAGATCACAGCAAGAGGAAGATCTATGTGATGTGCACTTTTGTCTTTGGATATGTGCTGCCGTTGATTCTGATATCGTTCTGTTATGCCAAGGTTAGTGATGAATATTCATGAATATTTGCATTTAATGTGCATTGATTGTGATCCCTATTAATGCACTATGAAATGTGGATTTGGTTTAGAATCTGTTAGAGTAGATGCATCAATGAAAAATAAGGATGCCCAAAATGATTAAAAAGGAGAATCTTTTATGCCAAGTTAGAAATATAGTCATGTTTAAAACATTTATAAATCAATTGATTGTTTGGTTTCCTTCAAAAAAGTTTTGTAACATATTCAAGAAATAGCAAGTTAAGTTTAATTCCATTTTATTTCATTTTTACTCTATTGAGTCCTTATCAAAATAACAATATATGGGTCTTCTCTGTTTTATGCATTTGTCACATGAAAACAAAAATGGCATTTCTTGTATGTTGATTTGACATATTAATATTTATAAACAGCATTTTAAAAAAGAAATTATTATAAAATATTCTGTTAAACTGCATTTGCTAACATTTAATGTTTTGTTTTACCACCTAGATCTATTTTTTACTTCAGGTCCCACAACATACATCAATATAAGACATTTGAAATATTATAGAATGATCCATTGAGTGAATTCAGCTCACTTGTATAAATAGCATGTATATTTATATTTGACTCTATACATCTGGACAAAAAGTACATGTCAAATCATTGACCATTAATTTCAAATTACTATGCGTCAATGTGTCTTTAGGTCCTGAATCATTTGCATAAAAAGTTACGAAATGTCTCCAAAAAATCTGAGGCATCAAAAAAGAAGGTAAGAAATGTTAAGAGTGCTTGCTTTAAATATTCAAATATATTGTCATCTCTTTCCCACACGTTTATGTAAATTGTGGACTTGTTAATTGTTTATTATTTTGTGCAAACCAGCAGAAATATATCTCTCCACCTCTCTTGACAGACTGCTCAGACAGTTCTGGTGGTTGTGGTGGTCTTCTGCCTGTCCTGGCTGCCTCATCACGTGGTGCACCTGTGGGTCGAGTTTGGCTCCTTTCCCCTGAACCAGGCGTCCTTCGTGCTCCGCGTGGCGGCTCACTGTCTGGCCTACAGCAACTCGTCTGTTAATCCTGTTATTTATGCGTTCCTCTCCGAGAACTTCAGGCAGGCTTATAAGCAGGTTTTCCGTTGTCAGGTGGCTTCTGAGTGCCCAACAAATGAGGCCAGAGAGATGAAGGCAGCACCATCCACCAACTGCACCACTGTGTAATTCCTGCGGCTGTTATGTTTGCCATAATTATGATAGCTTACAAATGACTTAAAGTTGAGTTTTTAAGCTTGGGAGAAGGCAAGAAGCTTGTAACGTATTGATTTAAACTGATAAGAATTGAACATGGTTAGAAATTGGCCTGTGCATTTCTTATATGCTTGGAGGTTTGAATGGTTGCCCTTTTAAGGGGTTTTGACATGTTAAAAAAGAATTTGCTGTGTGCTTACTCACGATGATGAATTTTTTTGGAGTGCAATCGAGACCTTACTTAGCACCTGCTGTGAAGCTGTAGTGATGAATGGCCTGTAAATACGTGCAATCAAAAAAAAAATGTTGAAGGTTAAGGAGGGTGGAGGATCTGGTTTTCCTTTTCATACAGGGAAAATAGTCCGAAATGTAATCAACTGTTACCTTGAGCCATCCTATAATTGTCTTTCAAAGTCTATCAAAGTATATCTGCTATTAAATGCTGGGGGAAAATTACTTTACTTAAAGGTGCAATGTGTCAAATTTGGGAGATTCTATTGACAGAAATGCAATATAATATATATATATATATATAATGTTTTCAGTGGTGCTTAAAGACCTCACACAATGAACCATTAGGTTTTTATTACCTTAGAATCAGCCATTTTTATCTCATACACGATGTCAAGTCACCATTATGCACCAGCATGTTTCTACAACAACTCTAAATGGACATACACGTGTTTAGTCGCTATGTTGTTCTTCTAAATTGTTTTTAGAGGCAACTTGCATCGTCACTACATTGAATACGAACGTAGTAGTAGTTGAGTGGTTCATTAGAAGCAGAGACCGTTCTTTGTTAGAAGTAAGAAGAAACTCAATTGCTTAACACAGGTTACTCTCTGCTGTCTTAGACGACGACATCTGTATCTCGCGTCAGCCAGACGGCCTTCTCCGAAAGGGAGGGGTGCGAGGGGTGTGCGCCGTTAGTTGCAGTTTGCAATCTCACTACTAGATGCCGCTAAAATTTACACATTGCACCTTTAAAATCATTTTTAATAATATATAATGCAATATTAAAGTATTTTTAATGAATGAAAAATGTATGTCCTCATGAATAATTGTAACCACCGTTATAATATATTATAATACGTGTTATACAACTTTAGAAAGTAATGCATTAAAACACACAACAAACAACCAATGATAGAAATCTGTAAATATTATAATGCATTTTGACTTTGGTTACAATTCAGTCAATCAAAAAATACCATAGACAAGCTTTTTAGTCAACTTTTATTGGCATAGTTGGCTAAAGGTACATTTAGCAGTATGGCTCTGTTCTAAATTCCCGGTCCTTTTAACGAGCTCCATGAAAAGCTAAGAGCTTCTGGGGACAACCTCCCTCTTCTTTTAACTGGGAGAGCAGCGAAAATCCCTTCATTGAGAATAGAGCATGCATCAATGACAACAGAATGACATCGATTAAGTTAAACACAAGTTTAAGGAGGAGCTGGGGGAGGAGGTGGGTTGCAAAGCAGCATGCATTGGAAGCAGCCAAGCAGGCCGAACTGAAAATGCGTTTAAGTAATCCGCCCTGCTTAAGAGTTGCCAATGTCAGCTGGTAGCGCAGTTTGACTACGAGACCTGCCTGAACTAACGCAGAATGCTTGATTTATTAATGAAAAGATATAAAGCATTATAGCATACATAATGAATACATTTATAATCCATTTTACATAAAGGCGTTAAGTGTTACCAATATTTTATATGTGTCATGTTAGAAAATCCTTTAACAATTTGGCTTGTTGTATTATATTATAATATATTATATTATATGTAGTATCATCAACATGGGTTATATGCTTATTATATAGCCTAATATACATATAAAATATAAAATAATATACATATTATGCTAAACTGCACAAAACGTTATTGTTTTCGTTGTTTTTGACGCATGTAACCTTGTAAATAGAGCATTAAGATTTTCAGGTAGGTCTAACAGGTAACAACAATTTCTTGAATAATTTCTGTATCTGTGCAGTTAATAAACACAACACAGACTTCACTGCATAAATTATAAATTGAAAATAGAGTAATACTTATTAAAGCTACAAGAGTTATTCCGTCAAGAGCATTGAGTGATTTCTATTTGTCATTTGTTCTTTGATTAAAGGGTTAGTTCACCCAAAAAGGACATTTCTGTCATTAATTACTCATTGCCAGACCTTTTTTCATCTTCGGAGCACAAATGCAAAGATATTTTTGATGATTTTTTGATCCTGCACGGAAAGCAACATAATTACCACATTCAAGATCCGTAAAAATAGTAAAGTTATTATTAAAATAGTCAACGTGATTGCACTGGTTCAACCTTAATTTTATGAAGCGACTAGAATACTTTTTGTGGGCAGAAAAAAAAAAAAAAAAAAAGACTTTATTCAATAATTTCATAATTTTTTCCTTGCTGTTTACGTAACCTCTCGAATTTCATCAAAAATATATTAATTTGGGTTCTGAAGATGAACAAAGGTCTCATAAGTGTGGAACGTCATTAATGACAGAATTTTCATTTTTGGGTGAACTAACCCTTCAACATTAATGTTTATCAAGCTACTGTCACTTTAAGAGCTGCCATGGATCTGACACACATCTTATTTTCTTTCAACTGTTTGCGTTAAGTTAACTTTTTAACTCATTTAAGAATCTGCTTATGAATATACTTGCAATAACGGCATTTCAACATAATTATGTGTGTTTTTGTCTGTTCAAGCGTGTTCAAGAGAACTCAATGCGGTGCAAGTGCCTTTCTTTGTGCCTATTTCGGGTGTTTGTTCACGCTGGGGGGGGGGGGGGGGGGGCAGATTTGAGTTCCTTTTTTTTTGCATCCTATCTCAATTGAATGGTTTAAAAACATACTTAAATACTTAAAATACATAAAAAATATAATGTAATACTACCCAAATGATGCCAGGAAAAAAATGGATGCTGCTTTAATTGCATTACATAGCTCATTTTTAATACTTTTAACTGAAAAAATGAATCGCGTTTACACATTAATTTAGACAGCCCTAATTTATATATATATATATATGGTATATATATGGGTTGTCTAAATTAATGAGTTAACACATTATATATATATATATATATGTATATAAAAGTCTATATCTAAAGCTATATAAGCTGATATTTCTGGAAACAAAAAATAATCTATAAAAGTACTATATGGTATATATTGGTGAAGGTTTAAAATGGTCTTGAAAATATAAAAGTATGGGAAGATTTTAAATACATCATGAATCCTGTATTATTATCATATGTGTATGAGTAGTAGTACTCCAAAAAATGTATGTTTTGAAGATCTCTCAAATATATAAAACTCATCGAATCACAAAGGAAACCAGCACACTTGGGGATGTGTTTACGTCAAATCCACGTAAGACTCCTGCATCAAACCAACCACTTGAAGTTCGTTAAAGGAACTTCATTGTAAGGATTCATAAATGCAAAGTGTCCTTCACTTTGATGGAAAAGCAGAAGATCAATTTATATGTGGCACATTAATTCCACATTGAATTAAAAAGTCCAACAATAAGACACTGCACTGTCCCAGGGTCACGAAAAGATGCTGTTTGAGATTACCCTTTGTGGCAAATGTACCTGAATCACTGATAATGGAATATAAGGTCATGTGAGACAGCATAGTCACGATCTGTCTCAGAATGGATTTATCTTTTGCTGTGTAATTTATATATCTACAACTGTGTCATTCATGTGTATGCTTTTTGTTTTTAATATGTGTAGTAAAGTTCTTTCATGCGCTGTAAAAAAGAGTTTCTGTCTCAAAGTATCCTGCTTTTTGGTCGTCATGGAGACACAGTGCAGTTCCTGAGAGAGTCCTGCAGTCCCTGGCTTTAGAGTGAGCAACAGGAGTTGTAATTCTCCATCACTGGTTTGTGTGTGATAGGTCACTGTGATCCACAAAAACACTTGCTTCTGGAAGCTTCTATCCGAAATGGGTGGACTACAGTTCAGAAGAGTGTAGAAAGATCTGGAGTCTTATAAATATATATATATATATATATTGAACTTTTTTCAGTAAATAAAGAAATAACAGCCTTTGGATTTTAAGGTTAGGTTAATGCATGCCCTCATGACATTAAACCATCAAAAAAATCTCTTCTGTAAATGATGTGGTATGATTACAAAAGGATTTGCCAAAAGGTGGTCTATTACTATTCTCTGTGATTACATGCAATTTGTACTTTTGTAACTTCCTCTGACAATACCATTTTTAAGATTTCAAAATATTGGCATAATATGTTTTAAGATTTCAAGCTTTTAACCACCGGGGCTCTGATGAGGGATCCATTTTGATTGCTGTGTGTGTGTGTGTGTGTGTGTGTGTGTGTGCGCGTGGTATTCCCTATGTTTTTTTTTTCGTCCCCATGAGAAAACAGCTTATAAATCATACATAAATCATGATGTTTTGTGAAAATGGTTAGGGGATAGAATATTCAGTTTGTACAGTATAAAATCATTCTATGGAATGTCCCAATAAAACATGGAAATCCAACATGTGTGTATGTTTGTCCCTGCATTGTGGGGACAAAATACCAAAATTCTTTGACCTTGTGGGGGCATTTTTAGGTCCCCATGAGGAAAACAGCTTTTAAATGTATGATGTTTTTTTACAATGCAGAATTTTTCTATGATGGGTTAGAGTGAAAGCATGTTCACATATTAAGGTCATTTGTTCTGTTCCCCAAATATTTCATTGGCTCACACAAGTGTTACAGGATACATTTATACATCACATACACTTTTATGAAACGATTTACATACAGTCAAATGTTAAATGATTTGAGTAATAACATTCTAGCCTTCATTTGCACTCTCATCACATTCACTGGCATAATATGTTTGTTTTAAGGAGCTCACTTTTCATATATAGATGATGTTCATGATGTTCATGAATTCCAAATATCATAACATAAAATCATACCATTTTCATAAAATTATTGTGCCAAAAATTACATACATAAATTCTCAAAGAAGAAGAAAAAACACAACTTTGCAACAAAAAAAAGTTGGCATATTGGGTTTCACCAGCAGAGGTCAGACTTGCACAGCATTTCAAAGATTGCGCTTAGGGCTTCAAATCATGTAAAACCCCTCGAGATTCATTCAAGTGTCATTTTAGAGGCACTAGAGTAGTTAATTTACCCCACTAATCAAACACATTAATCTAAAATTAGAATGATAAAACAGCACTCTCAATAAAAAAGGATACTTCAAACTGTAAGACAATTTTCTCCTCAACTTTTAAACAAAAATAAGCCCTCGGCAACATATCAATGTTTTATCAGTGTTATTAAAGTCTCGCGAGGACGCGGAATGGGATTCTTAAACTCGCCTTCAACGGGTTTTATGTGAAACTGTGGTAAGAGTAATATGATAAAAACAATATTCAGTAATTGCAATCATAATCAGAATAAACTTTTATTTTTTATTTTTTTATTTTTTTAAATATAGGCCTAATTGGCCTAATCTTTAAGTCGTTTAACACGGTTGCTAAGTAGCTACGTAGCAACCTGGAGTATTTACATATAATTAATCATAATTAATTCAGTTAATTCTTAAGTGGATTCGAATGAGGCTCCTCTAATGAAAATCAAGTCAGAAATATTTATAATTAAGTAATATAAGTACAAGAATAAATAACATATTCTAATCTAATGTTGGAAATGTGGAAATATGTCACTCTAAAGCAGTTATACTAATGAATGATTTTGCAATTAGGTTAATTTTCCATCCTGTATTTGAATAATATTGGCACGTACGAAAAGAGCACATTGACAATCAATGTGCTAACATAATAAATGCAAAACAATAATTTTTTTTTGTTAGACGTCAAACACAATTGATCGAAAATGAAAATTATATAAAATAAATGTAAAATATAAAATATTATCAAATGATTCATTCTTGATACACAACGTCTGGAGAAATCAAACAAAGCATAAATGTTCTTTAATTTAATTGGGTTCTATATGCCTATCTATGTTCTATAAAGAACCAAGGGGTGGTGAATCGACTTTAAAGAACTCAATATGCAAAAAAGTTTCCTTATGAGCAGAAAGGATTGCGGAATGCTTTGTTGTTTAATGGATTATTTTCATTTTTCTAGTTTACGAGCTGTTTAAATCATACAATTTTATTCAAATTAAAAATGAATTAAAACAAAATGCATAAAATCATCCCATGATTGCAACCCCCGAAAGCTTATATGAAGTGCCTCCCTGTGCCGGTTCAGAGAACACCTGTAAGGTTAAATCTTTTCTTCTAAGACTGTAGAATTTGTTTTTCTGACATATTTTGATTATCAGGACGATATTAACAAGCGATACCATTGATTTCGTAATGAGGCGCCAAATACAGTACCAAAAAGACATTCTGTCAGCCAACGGAATCACTGTGGGGGTTTGGGCTCCTTGAATGTCATGTGACTAACGACTCAGGTGGCACTACAGGAACGCACACACTCCAAGCCCTTCAACAGCAACTATCCAAAGCTCTGACGTCAATATGAATCCAATACATGCTTTTAAGAACCCTCCAAAAAATAATCCAACAGCAAGGGCTAACAGGGCCATGCAAACCAGCACAACGTTGACCCCTCAGTGCGAACGTTGTTGTGCAACAAAAAAATAATAATAATCTATGCATGCTCATAGTGATTTGCTGAACATGTGTTCTTCATCATAGTTGTATACAAAAGTTATTAATATGGCGGGAATGTTATATTGACCAATTAGCCATTTTATAATGCATGTAAAGGTCGAGAGAGATCATGCTGCTGTTGTTCCACTTTCTCTCTCCTCCTCTTCCTCCCCCGCAGTGAGCTGATGGCCATACATCTCTTAAAGAGCCCATTGCAATCAATAATATTCCGAGCTAGCACTCAGTATTGGCCTCTATAGTCATATAATACCGCAGCATTTGTCATTATTCGTACTGACGGCTGAGGTCTGTGTTATTCTCCTGGGAGCTGTTCCCCGGTCATTACCGCTGTCATAAATAATATGCACTAATGAGATATGAATTGATTGCTTGTGTGAGCCTGACATTTTCATCTCTCACATTAAATGCTGTTTAACAATAGATTACCACCCAATCGTTCCTTCAGTCCGGACCAAGCGAAAGAGTGAATTGTCGCCACATCAGGCTGAAAGCGAAAAATATTAGACTATATACCTGCTGTAGATGTTGCACAAAAGCTGTCAGATGCTTCTTTTTTCTGTCTGTGCAAGAAATAACCATTTTTATTTGAATATTAAGGATAAATGGGGTGTAGAGAGTATGGTCGGGATTTGTTTCAGGGTCATTTCTTATTGTATTAGTGAGAATTAGAGCATTATGACGCTAATTGAATTTTTCTGTTAACGTGGTTTAGATAAAGATGCTCGCATCTAATTGAAAAGCTTGACACCACTAAAAGCTTTTTTCAGCCAGGAGTTTTCTCTCTTTCAAATAAATCTAGAGCAAACGCATCAACAACACCTTCGGTCCAGGAAAACAAAAAGACAAAAAAGGTGAGATGAACATGAAGAACATGAAGTGTTTGTATTTTTGTGGCTGTCACTTTTACTGATTAATGACTGTGCCTGTTAATGTACATTGAAGCCCAAGTGTATGTGTGAGTAAGTGTGTGAGACAGAAAGGGAGCGAGAGTGGAAGAGATGGAGATAGGAACATGGAGAAAGAGGGATTGGTGTTGGTCTGTCCCTTTGTTCTCAAAGGAAATGGTGTCAGTGGTTCAGTGTTGCTTGCCATTGAGAGGTAAAGATTTACTGTCATCAAAGAGCAGATTAGAACACACAGACACACACATTGATTTGGGAGAGAGAGAGAAGAAGGGAACGAAAGAAAATAGAAAGAGAAAGAGGGAAAGTAGATAGAGAGAGATTCACATTTTTGGTGAGGAAACTCATTCCGAGCTGGGAAAGATATGATCAGCTTATTTCGGGAGAGGGGAACATGGCAGCTCCTTCCTGAATGAACGGTGAAAGAAGTAAATTGTAAATATTGATTTCTGCAATGAACTGTCAATCTCCCTCGGCCCGAGATTATGCCGATCATCGGAGACCGACAAATTCGAAAAATGCTGACAGAGACAGCTGTATGGGATTCGTTTTAGCAGTGAGTGGAGTGGGCTTTATTTTCTGATGGCTGGTAATGGTTGTTCAATTTCATCAGATAGCAGCGGAGATCTCATCGGCGGGGGAAAAATGAAACCAAGCGTGACACCACAGACAGACCTTCGCAGACAGAGGGCTTCGTCCCCCCAGAAGGATCTGAGGCACTTCAGTGGTCCTGTATAGCAGGTCAATTTTGATATATCAGGAAACCTGTTTCAAACCGAGTCAATTGAACTGATGTCAGTCCTCTTAAGTGAGTCAGTTTTTGAAGTAGACAAAGGAGAAGTGAACAGATTTGCTCCAAAATGAGGAATAGCTGCAGACCTTAGAGGTGTGCTCAGTAACTGCAATTATTTGATCAAAAATACAGTAAAAAACAACAACAACAAAACAAACCTCAATATTGTGTAAAGTTATTACAATATGAATTGTATTTTAAAATATAATTTATTCCAGTAATGGAAAAGCTGGATTTTCAACAGCTAGTATTCCAGTTTTCAAGTAACACACTGACACAGTAGTGCTGCTTAATATTTTTTTGGAAACTGTTTTTCAGGATACTTTGATAAAAAGATAAAAAGAACATGATTTGTAACATTGTAAATTTCTTACTGTCACTTTTGGTCAATTTAATGCTTTGTTAAATAAAAGTATTAATAAATTAAATATCTGAAAAACATTTGATTGAAGTGTACATGAAAAAATTGAATAACATAGATAAATAATTGATACTTATTTATTTAGAACTTCCATGCATATCAACAGCCTAATAAAAGTGGTTTTATTTCACACGAAGTGGGGGTTTCACTGTGGCCCAATACAGTGGTGCAAGGCTCACGTATTTTTAGGGTGGTTCTTATGATTGGACTTTTCCAGTCTTTTAGATTATTGCAGAAAATAAGGTCTGTGACTAACAAAAGCTTATCATTCTTATATATTTTGTTCATCTTCACAAATGAACGCAACTTGTATAAATGTTGAAGTGTAAATACGATCAGCAGAAGTCAAAAGTTAAATGTAGGCTATAAACAAACTACACTACAATCACATGACTCAACTTAGTCTCCATCACTCAGCTTTCAGTCTTTGTTTAAAAAAACATTTTCCTTGAAAGTTTAAGTAGAGTTTACAAGAGTATGATTCTAAACATAACGAGGCTATGAAAGTGGTGAAGTGTGTAGATGAGTTTACCTGTTTGGCTGTTGACGTTTAATGACAAGCTCTGCAGTCCCATTTAGCCACTTGTTAGCAACCGCGTTTTAGAAGACAAGTAAAAGCCTTGAAAAAATCACAAGGGGGTATTACTGCTGTATTTTATATCCCAGAATAAAATGTAACAATAACTTGAGCTTGTGTTAACCATGGACCTTATATCAAGCCAAAACCCCATTCAAAATACCCATTGACTTCTGGACGATGGAAACGGAAGTGCTAAAATGTTAACTCGTTTCCAGGTTTTGGCCAACAAAATACCTCATCCCTGTACCGCTCTATAAGCATTCAGGGTGAATAGCGTTTCCACTTCAAATGCAACATGGTCATGCATTTTTTGTTACCTCTGTTAATGGTTTTGTTTATGGAGACACTCATCACTTTTCCTCCAGAATAGTTTGCATTCTGCAGCCAGAGCCTGTTATCGGCAAGGCGAACCGGAGCCTGTTGCAAACTAGCCATGTGTTTCCTCAGACTTGAGCAACAAACAGAACACATAAAGCTGCTATGTGTTGTTTACCTGACTATAAACAGTCTAAAATCAAACAGTGCACGTCCCTCTGTTTTGGCAGGCGGTGCAGCACTTCTGTTTTGCTGTTCACATTACTGGGAGTGATTCTAGCATATCGGCAGCTTGCATAAACTCCTGTTACTATCACCTTACTATGTGTTACTATGTCCTTTTTGGAGATATATTGAAACTGAAACAGTTGATACACTCTCTCTCTCTTGCATGCTGAGGCTCTCTTGAGCACACAGTTTTATATATTTAGATATATATAATATAATGAGACTGACATAGACAGCGAGAACATTTATCCGCCCCCTGCTCCATTCGAGACTAGCAAGTTTTTAGGGCCTGAGTCAAACAAATTTTTCTAACCTGAAACCCCTTTTAGAAGTGTGCAGAACAGTTCGAGAATGGACAAAGGCAGTGTTTATTGACAGCAGATGGATAAACAGTAGTAAAGGGGTAGATGAACACAGCACAGCTAAGTATGGCAGGTAAGTAGTCCGTAGAACACAGGCAATGGTTGAACCAACCCTCTAGGAACAAGACTTTGAGGATGGCTTTCAATAAAGGTAGTAAGTAGGGTCAGATCCAGGATGTCATCCCAATGCACAGATCTTTCGTCAGGTCCGTATCCTTCCCAGTCCACCAGGTACTCGAGATGATTGCTGATAAAACCTCTCTTACCGCCTTCCATAGTGCCTGGTCCTGGAATCCTGGCTCTGTAGAAGGAGGTGAGAGAGGTTTTATTAGGGATGCATGCAATTATATTGTGGAGGTAGCTGGAGTTGAAAGGCCGGGCGGAAGTCCCTCGTGGAGAGCCACACCTTCTGCCTGGGCTAGTAACTGCGAGTGGTGGATTTCCGGGTATCGGCGTTGCTCTTTTGGCACCATGCAGATGTTTTTGAGCCACACCCTCTTGCTTTCTCTGAACCAGTGATCAACAGAAGGGACATCCAATGGCTCATCGGACCACAGGAACAGAGGAGTTTGGTATCCGAGAACTGATCCACAAAAGAGTGAGTTCTGTGCGTACTCGGTCCAGGACAGGAAGCAGTTCCACTGGTTCTGGCAGTGATGACAGAAAGTATGGAGGAAGCGACCAATCTCCTTCATCTTGCATTCAGTTTGACAATTTCTTTGTTGGTGATACCTAGATGATAGGCTGATGGTCACAACTAGGAGTCTAAAGAAAGCTTTCTACACATGAGAGATGAACTGGGTACCTTTGACTGACACAATATCCTCTGGAATCACATAATTTTGGAAGACATATATAAAGAGGAGTTAAGCAGTTTCTTTAGCCGTGTGTAGGCCTTTGAAAGGGATACGTTTTTAGAGGTTTTGGAGAAGCCTTCTCACCAGGTACATCCATCAGAAGAAGGGAGATCTGCTAGGACAGAGGTTCTGAACTAGTTTGGCCTTAGGACCAACATTTTCCAATGGTTCAAGTAATGAAAATAACGTTAGAATAATGACACCTACAAACAAACAACATCTCATCTAATTGTCGATCCTTAATCAGAACGAAGTGTTTTTCTCATGCATACTTTACATATACTACATCTGACAGACGAGTTAACAGCTTTCACATTTCTTTCGAAATGAAAGTTTTGAAAAAAATTTAGAATTATGTTTGTTGTTTTTGTTGTTGTTTCTTTGACTATCATACCTCGCAACCAGTGGTGTAGTCCTAAAAAAAAAAGTGGTTTACTACACCCCCCCCAGAGAAAAAAATAATTAAAGGCAAAAACATCAGAAGTCATTGTTTATTTGGTTTATTAGGTATATATCAATTCATATACATTTATATCAATTTACAAGTCATTGTTTTTTTTGTTAATTAGGAATATATACATTTAAAACTACATTTACAATCTGGCGTTTTTATTTTATTTACATTTATCTATTATGCATTTTTTTTACAGTACGTTCCAAACAGATTTACTATTTTTTGTTATATTTACAGATTTACATTGACGTGACTGAGGGTCATTTGCAGTGCGATGATGTCTTGCCCAGGAATTAACATATTTCTCTGGGTTGAACAGTGAAATTGGTGGGCCATTCAGGTTGATCATCATTAAATTTGAAACATGTGAAACAAGAAGCAAAGACCTCTTGTTGGTCAAGATGGTATTCATCAGACTGAAACCTCTTTCACATTCTGCAGTACTTACAGGAAAAGTCTGCATGCAGTTCTTAAGGGGTTTCAAATTCTGACTTTCAGTTTGGGGAGATTCAATTAAGTCTCGCATTCCCTTAATGGCCTGGTCAGGGCACACATTAAAACGTGCACAAAGCCTACAAATCTCTGTTTCACCATAACGAATGCTAGGCTCTGATGGCCACCTGCTTGTGTCAAGAATACTTAAATCTTTGAGAATGTCTTCTTCAAAAGGAAGACGTTTCTGTAGACTGTCAATTAGCCTTTGCAAGAATTCCTCAGTGTTAATGGACTTCATCTTAGGGTTTGACTTCAAGTGCACATCTTTAAATGTGCCATGATCCTTTGCTTCCAGGGCAGCTGATAGTTTCTCTCCTGGTTGAGTTTTAAATGATGTTAAAACTCTGATTGCTCTTTTCACAAGAAGATCTGCTCTTAGTAGGGTCATAGTTTGAGCTTGTAGTTCCTCAGAGACAATGGACAGTTCATGCAAGGTATCATACATCAAACCAAGATCACAGAGAAATTCTGGGCTCTTCAGTCTGTCACACAAGCCTCTGTATGTCTGTCTCTCAGTGCAGGTCCTCTGGTCATCATTGGAGGCCTTTTCAAAGTGTCTGGCAAGAGCAGTAAAAGAGGTCCAGACAGCCCGAACGGTCCGAAAACTGCTGGCAACCCATCTAACATCTAAGATTCTGCCAATTTTGAGAACCTGAGAGCCAACCTCAGCTGCTGATTCTAAAAGCTCTCTTTGGTTTTTGTTTGATTTGCTATAGATGTTGTGCAATTTTTCAACAAAGACTCTGAAGTGATTTATAGCAGTAACTTTATCTACAGCATCAGAAACTGCCAGTTCTAACCTATGATTCATGCAGTGCCAAGTGAGCAGGTTTGGAAATCTCATTTTCAATTTAGTTGACACACCAGAGTGTTTTCCTAACATTACACTAGCACCATCTGAGACAAAAGATACCCAGTTTTGTTTTAGCCACTCCTCTGTGAATCCTGCTTTTGTTAGGCAACTCATTAAAGCATCAGTTATTCCTTCAGATGTCTGGTCCTTAAGTTCCACTAGATCAAGAAATATGAACTCTGGCGGTTCACCTAGCACAGAGGTTTTGATGTTAACAATCAAGGTGGTTCTTCTACTCAAGGTGGAAGCCTCATCTATTAGTACAGCTAGTTTGCTTGAGGATCTAATAATGTTATTCACAATTGAACACTGCATTTCTTTCGCAATGCTTTCAATAATGTTGGTGGCACTGAAACGAGAGTGCAGAATGTGTCCCATTTTGACTCCATTTAGCTGCTGGAGTTCTACGAGCGTTTCGTGATCTGTGAAGGGACGATTATTTTTGGCTAGGTAATATGCAGTTCTGAACACTGAGTAAGTCTCTTTTAGTAACGACAAGTTCATTGTGTCCACATTTTTCCCCAGCACATCTTTTTTTTTTAAGTTTTCTATATTTTCAGCATGAGCATGTGCTTTTGAGCAACAATGTCTTTTGATTTTGTTCCTTAATGAACATAAAACAGTGTCCCTGTTTTCATTGATAGAACCTTGAATTTGAAATGTAGACCACTCCATGGAAATCTGGACACCTTGTTCTTTAAAGACCCCTGTTGATCCTGCATTACAGCAGACCAGGCATCCTGTAATTAAGAAAGTAAAAATGGAATTAGTTGTATGCCATTAATTTCAGTTGTCATTTGTTTATTTTAGATTTTAGCTGCATTTTTTTTAAATTTATTACCACAAATGCCATAAACCATGCTTCATTCAAAGACAGCTAGGTCAAGAATTTCATGTTGTTAGCATAAAATGTTTATAAAATCTTTAAAAGAATAAGAAAAACAAACAAACATAGGCCTTAAAAAACTCCATGTTATATATGTTATGCTATAGTCATTTTAATATTAATTTAACTTGAACAATAGTCTCTGCTTTTATTTTACAAATTGTGAAAAAAGTAAAAGCTCATATGAATTAAAGTCAGATTGAACAATCACATACCAAGCCTCTTATTCTTGCACCCCAACCAAGGGTTCTTTGATTTAAAAGCTTCCCATTGGCTTTTACTCCAAATGTCCGGCCAATCTTCAGTACATGGTATGCCAGGACCTAAACAAAAACATGATTTCATTGCACACAATTTTAATGTAAAGCCTACCCTATAAGACTGATGTGCTTTATAATTTCATAAATAACAGACTAATGTTAAAGTGATAGTTCACTTAAAAATGAAAATCCTGCCATTATTTCCTCCTTCTCATGTCATTCCAAACCTGTAAGGCTCTCTGTAAGGTTCAAAACACTAATGAATATATTTTGGATTGAATCATCTGAAAGTAATGGACAATACAGTGTACACCTTTTAAAGGTTGTATCAGCGATTTCTAGCCTAAAACATAAAGTGTCCCCGACTACACCACTGCTCGCAACCTGCTCAAAACGATTTTGGACCCACTTTTGGGTTGCAACCCTGTGTTGTGAAGTTTCCCAAGTGTGACCATGGATGGCAAGGAAAGGGGAGCGGTAACAGTTTCCCAGAAGTTGCATGTCAGGGATCTTAGCCATGGAGCATTCCTCACATCCCTAGACAAATCTTCTGACATCTCTGTCCATGCACGGCCACCAGAACCGGTCATGGATAAGCGAAAGGGTCCCATTGGTGCCTGGGTGGCCAGTGCCCACTTAAGTATGAACTGATTCCATGAGAGGGATATGTTGCAATGTGGGAACAAAGGTCTTATTTGCAGGGCAACCTGGCGGAGCAGGTTTGATAGTGGCAGCCTCCGTGATATGATCGTCCAGGGACCACTGGATGGGGCTGAGGATAATCTCTGGAGATAAGATGGTTTCAGGTTCCTCTAAGGGTTCTTCAGGTGAGCCGAGGTGAGATAAAGAATCAGCTTTAAAAATTTTGGGCCCTGGATGATACGAAATACCAGGATGAAATAACGGATGATGGGCCTCCCCCTCCGGCCAGTGCCTTCACTCTTCCAACACGAGCTTAATGGCTAGAATTTTGCTCTGCTGGGGAAAGTTTATGTGAGAAAGAACATGAACGAAGTTAAGGAGGCTTCCCTTACTGCTGAGACAAAACAGCTCCTGCAGCAGAGTTGGAGGCTTCTAGGGTCCACGACAGAGACTTGGGCTTGAGCAGGGATGTTAATGGAGCAGTAGTAGAGCAATAGTTCTGGATGAATCGGCAAAAGTTAGCAAAGCCAAGAAAGTTTTGAAGTTCCTTGATGTTGGTGGGAATGGGCCAGGATTGGACTGCTTCGAGGAAGAGGTGGAATTACTTTAGCTTTGTCAACACAAGCACGATGTGATGACAATGTTCGGTCTCATTCCGGGAGTACACTTGATGATAATCAAGCATTTGCGGTTCTGGCAGGTTACGTCAGTCAAGCTTGCATCAGCTGACTCACATCTACCTATAGGAATATGATGCCTATCACAGCATCCATATATAAGCTCCTCAGTATTATCAGCAGCTATCGCATTTCTCAGAAGCTTATTACCTTCCTCCATCCCCAGATCCTTCTCTCTTCAGTCAGGATTGGCCTTACGATTCCCCTGAATCAGACTAATTCTTGAAATATGTGTACATGTTAAATGATTGACATTAATGATATCTGCATATGTTGGTTCTGTTCTGTTTACCCTAAGTGGGTTATTGCTGCTCTTGCCCAGAACAGAATCATACCGCCAATACAAACTATATGCAATTATCAATCATATTTGACGATAGTGGCCCTGACAGAATAACTCATTCAAAAAGCCCTGGAAGAGGAAGGGGTGCTGACCAGGCCATATACGATATTCGTAGTGGCTTGTGCACAATGGTCACAATGGCAGTTCACCGCCCTGTCGTATTCAAATGAGGATGTACGCGCTGTGAAGGTCCACCTTGGCTCCTCTCAATAGTTCCAGGGCAGCTGGGACTAGGGGAAGAGGATACTGCAATCGGATTGTGATTTTGTTGAGGGATCCAAGGTATAAAAGGTATGAAAGGGGATATATATTTCTGGAATCTTAACAGAGATCTTGTGAGTTGGACTGTTTGTTGGACTCAGTTGCCAACAGTATTTTCTTTCCTATTGTGACGTATATCAGAGTGAAATAGCTTATCAAACAGGAAATAATGTAGGGTTGGACTTGATTTTGTTCATTCATTTGGATTGTTTGAATCATTGTGGTTTGCTGTTGCTGTGATCTCATGTGAGTGACAGTTTGTCCCGTCCTTGCGCCAATAAACACGTCGTAAGAGGAAGTTATTTTGTTTAAAGATTAAGAGGGGTACAATTTTTTTTTTAAATAAATAATGACGTGCACAAATAATTAATTTATAATAAATACTGCAATATTCCTTAAAAAATAATAACTGTCCAATTTGAATTTTATGGTCACAACAAAAGATCTGAATAAAAAAAAATTTAAGATCCCATTTTAATCCTGTATTTTAGCTGATCACTTGTGATCTGATCATCAAAAAATCTTAATACCAGGGGGAAACAGGGCAGGAATGAGGCAGGAATATTCAGTGAAAACATGTTTCACTTTGAAAGAAATACAGAGAAGCAGTAGCCTATGCAGGTTTGAGCAGGTTGCCCCCCTCTGGTCAGATCAATAAGGTTTCTCTACAGGCACAGGGCTGATTATAATCTTTGAATGAGTTATGTTTCTGTCATAACCATGAGAAGGTTTTAACACTGACTCTCAGCCAAGATAAACAGTAGGTGGCATGTGTGGAACAGGGTCTTGAGTGACGGTGACAGCTTTTGAAACATTAATCCAGAAGCGAGAGCCTGATACGAGAAGTCTGTGTGCTGTTTGTATGCTGAACGGTCTGCCAATCTTCTTATTGAATAAGGGTTCTGGAACACTGGGTGCTTTGTGGACTCTATTATAAGTTTTTTTTTTTTTTTACTGATAAAGGAAAGACAAAGCCACTTCCTGATCCTTCACCTGGTGATCTGTTATCTGAAAACTTTGAAGTAAATATCACATAGTGATATGAGACTATTTTCATTTATTGGCTGTTCTCATCCCAACTCAGATATGTTGACTCTATCCATTTTTTTTGACAACCAGCTTACATATTCTTATAAAAGTGACACATATCCGATATCTGCATTTACACTATACACTCTACACTATACACACGGAAAAACTTAGGCTGAAAAGGAAGTGAAAACAGCATGAACGTCTGCAATGGACGCAGACTAAATAATAATACAAGCTTTTGCTTTCCGCACCATCTTTGAAGGTCAGCAAAACACTGGTGTCTTAAGGTGGAGAAAAAATGAGAGCCCTTGTTGCAGCCTGGACATTGAAAAGAGTCAGGTGATGATGGTTGGAGTCCACCTGAGTCTCATTGGAGTCACCTGAACTGTCACTTTTTCAATGATGTACGACGTGCATTGACAAGGGAACATCCGATCTGTCAGCTTACATCGTAGACGCAATGCATGCATGTATCAGATTTATTTCCACATATGAATGAGGCCTGAAACCAATCTGAGATTATCAAAATCCATGTGTTTTTTTCCTGCTGACATGTTTGTGGGTCATATCTGATCTGTGTCAAATAAAAGAAAAAAATCAGAATTGGGTCATGTAAATGCGGCCTTATCATCTATGTTTGGTTAACCGTGGCATTCTCTGGTGGATGGAAATACAGACAACGTATTATTTTACGATAATTATGAATTAAGGCTAATTGCCAGATGAATACATACAAAAAAAAATTCCATCCTCCATCTCAGTTATCAATGGTAGTAAAAATGACGATTCCTATTTTATTTTTTATAGAAAATTGCAGTATTTATCATAAATTATTTATTCTTGTACCCTCATAATCGTTTCACGAGTTCACACTTACCAATAATCAGATAGAGTAATTAGTATGCATATTTGGCGCGCTGTCCGAGGAGAGGGCTCCGAGCTCAGTATTTGGCCCGAGCCCAGAGTACTCCCCCCGTATTCTGGTTTAGGAAGTAACCAGGCAAGTGTGAGAAGACAGGGAGGTGGAGGGATGCTGAAACTGTCCAAAAAACATAGGTGAGTCGACTGTGTCAATATATATAGGTCTCTGCTCATGCTGATAGGGTAGACATGTTGATTGCTGATTAATGACTGCTGGTTGGAGTGATGGGATGATTAGTTAGATCATTTGAATGTGTTCCTCCCAAACTTTGTTAATAAAACATCATTTATCAAAATAACTTCCCCTTTCTCTCGCAGCGACATCTCTTTTCCTCTTTCCCTGATAAAATGTTTAATGATGCAAGGGCGGCACAACCTGTCACTCACATAAGATCACAGCAATAGCAAACCACAATGATCCAACCATCCAATCAATTCTCGATGGACAAAATCAAGTCTCTTTATTTTTTTCTTGTTTGAGAATCTGTTTCACTCGGACATACTTCATAATAGCCTATAGCAACTTCCGTTTCATGTCAATTTGAAGCCTTAATATTACTGCACAGTTTGCCTCGCCATGACTGATCAATCAGAATCAAGTATTCCAGAAAGCAGAGGAACAATTTTCGATAATGACCACTGTGCTAGTTTTATGTCTCTGATATTACTCTAAGCTCTGTTTCTATTTTTTTTTTTCATTTTTCATTTCATTTTTCATTATTTAGCAGACGCTTTTATCCAAAGCGACTTACAAGGGGAGCAATTAGGGGTTAGGTGTCTTGCTCAAGGGCACTTTAGTCATGGTATCAAAGGTGGAGAGAGTGCTGTTCATTCACAATCCCCACCTTCAATTTCTGCCGGCGTGGGAATCGAACCAGCAACCTTCAGATTACAAGCCCGACTCCCTCACCACTAGGCCACGACTACCCGCTTCTACCCGCTTGTTTCTACTCGCATAATATCATTTTTTAATCAAATTAATTTGTAAGAAAGTATAACGAGCGAAATTTCTCCAGCAAAAAAGTCCATTGTCTATTGTCAATATACTTTGATCAGGCAGGTGGACATTATGACCGCCCTCCTAATATTGTGTTGCTGCTAAAACAGCCCTAACCCATCGAGGCGTGGACTCCACTTGATCTCTGCTGCTAACATCTTGGTATCTGGCACCAAGATGTTAGCAGCAGATCCTTTAAGTCCTGTAAGTTGCGAGGTGGGTCAGACTTGTTTGTTCAGCACATCCCACAGATGCTCGATTGGATTGACATCTGGGGAATTTGAAGGCCATGTCAACACAACTCTTCAAACCTTTCTTGAACCATTTTTGCTTTGTGGCAGGGTACATTATCCTGCTGAAAGAGGCCACTGCCACCAGGGAATACCTTTTCCATGAAAGGGTGCACATGGTCTGCAACAAAGCTTAGGTTGGTGGTACGTGTCAAAGTAACATCCACATGGATGGCAGGACCCAAGGTTTCCCAGCAGAACACTAAGGCTTGCCTTATTCCCATAGTGCATCCTGGTGCCATGTGCACACACCCAGCCATCCACTTGATGTAAAAAAAAAAATGTGATTCATCTGACCAGGCCACCTTCTTCCATTGCTCTGTGGTCCAGTTCTGATACTCACATGCCCACTGTTGGCACTTTTGGCTGACTGGCCCCATACCAACAAACTGTAATGCACAATGCAGTCTGTTGGATCGGACCACACGGGTCAGCCTTCGCTCCCCACGTGGATCAATGAGACTTTGCCGGTCATGACCCTGCCGCCCGTTTCTTCCTTGGGCCAGTTTTGATAGATAGTGACCACTGCAGACTGGAAACACCCCACAAGAGGAAGGGGCCATCGTAGTTTGGCCCTTGTCAAACTCGCTTAACTGCTTATACGCTTGCCAATTTTTCCTGCTTCAAACACATCAACTTTGAGGACAAAATTCACTTCACCGGCTGTCAGTGGTCATAATGTTATGCCTGATCGGTGTATAGCAATATATGAAGCACAGGTCACACACAGAAGTCCTTTTCAAAAAGCTTACTCTAGGTCAGCATGGTGGATCCATGCTACCGGCTTGAACCCACTACGAAACCTGAGTGGGGAAATCTTTGGCCCTTACGAGATATTCCCATTCACATGGATTCCTATTGAAAATTTCGCCCACGAAAATTCGACCGACAACAGTAAATGTGAGCACACCAACAAATACAAGTATTATCGCAAAATAACACCCCTGCAGTGACATTAAAAAATATTGATCCGCAAAGTTTAGGGGAAAATAGTTGAATAATGTTAAAAATCATGAAAAAGGAGAGAAATGCAAAATGGAGCATAAAAATAAACATACAGACAAACATCTTTGCTAAATGTCTTCCACAGATATCCACGATTCAGTCAGAGACCACTGCACAGCTGTGAATGATGTGCAGAAAGCCAATGCTGGCACTTTGTTTTGTTAGCATGTGCACATCCAGGTCTCATAACATTAGGACCACTCAATGCGCTGCTCTTTTGAATTACTGCTCCTGGGCCAGGCCTGGGAAGGCTCATTTGCGAGCAATCGATACGGGAGAGGGATTGGGTGCAGATGGAGCGGTACATCAGGTCGGCCTTGATGGGGAAATCATTGAGGTCAGCGCTGAGAAGGCTAGAGCTGATCAGCTGTGTTAAACTCCTGCAGTGTCTTAGACTTCGCAGGACAGGGCCGGATGCATAAACAGACTGCTCACGCCGCATTATACCTCTGAGAAACGTGCTTGATCACTCAAAGATGATGGTGAGAAGACAGTATTCGGTTTTTAAGCATCTAGCTGATGTTAGATTCGATCTTAGATTACTGTGACAAATGAACAATAGCCTTTAAGTGATATATGCAAGCTGACAGACTGCCCATAATATTGTTTTTTAGCTGTGCATGACTTCAGGTCAAATCAGATGAGATTCAGTGAAAAACGATCCTTTCTCAAGGAAAGTCTTGCAAAAACACACAAATCATACTGTATGTGATTGTTTGTTTGTTTTTTTCATAATTGATTCTGTCTAACTGACTTCAGAAAAAATAGGCAAAAGAAAATGACTTGTTTGTGGGGAAAGAAAACAATGAATAAAATCAAAATAGCCAAACAAAATGAATTCCTCAAAACTCAAATATCGTAACTTTAGTTATTAATTAAAACATGAAAAACACATCAAGAAACTACATTAAATTTAATATAGCAGATATTTCACTAAATGAACAGTGAATTTAACATTGTTTCTGTTTTAACTACTTTAAGTCACTTTCCCCACTCTTGCAATCACTACATTGTCAAAGCGAACGTGAGCGTCGATCATGTTTTCCCATTTTTTCCCAATGTTAATGGCATTCTTGTTTTCTGGTATGCATGCGTCCATGGCAAACAGCTGTACTTGAACTTTTGTCCGAGCGATTAGGACACAAGGACACTGCCTCCAGCATTAGGTGTCCTTTAATTGCCATTTGCATAGTGGGTTAATCATTTTCCGACTCCCCAATTACTTACCCTCTGTGTCCATGTCAATGACGCTCTCACACAGATGCCCACATTTGGGATTATGGAGGCTTTGTTTTGCTTAAATGGTTATCGTCCCGGGATCAATCACAAAGTGTGCATTTAGAGAGCGGAACATGTGGTTTTCCATTTGGATGCTTCATCTGAATTCTCATAGGACTTCATGGCCTCTGTTATAACGTTGTAAAAGATAGATTATAGATTTTTCATAAAAATATGTAATAATGCACACTGATTAATTAGCAAGTTTTGAACACGACTGAATGTTAGTGTCTTGTATTTACACAACGCAGTCTATAAAAAAGGGTATGTCATAACTCATGGATTTATGACAATTACTAAGCGTGTACCTTATTATGATGCAATTATAATTGCTTTACACAAAATTATATTCCGTTAAATCTTATTCAAGAGTAAGAAAACAGTTTTATAGTAGTCAGCCAAATTGAATATATAAATTCAGTTCACATATCTGATATAGGAAAACCTTTCTGAGAGTGAAAGGAAAGCAAGTATTCTGGAACACAAAGAGCTGACTTCCAAATTATTTATTGTTGATTCCCTACATTTTGGCATCTTGTTTTCTTTCCCCAGCTGTGTAGTGCCGACTTTGCCCTTTCCCTGAAAGGACGATATGAGTGTCAGATTTATGACCTGCTAAACGAGGCTGCTGGCCCGATTGAAATCTACTGCAGTGAGTAACAATGACAGAGTGAGGATGTTTGCCCATGATTAGCAGAAATGCTAGAGGTTAATTACTCAGATCTACGTTTATTGTTCCATTTGCACATTTCAGACAGACTGATCGTTATTAATTAGGGTCACCGATCCGATCGAGGCGAACAAGGAGCCCCTACAGCCATTTCAAGCAGGCAGAGACCGAGGCACCATTACCTCGGCGGAACAGTTAGCGCTGTAAGCTATTGGCTTCATCTAAGAGCTGCATTAGCGTGAAGAGCTGAGCTCATAAACAGTGTGGGCCGAGCTTTAAATGGCTGACTGGGTTTATGTGCTCTTCTGTTTGATAATGCTTTGCACTTCTAATGCATTTTTAAGTGGCCCTTCACGTACTCATTTACCAATAAAGTGGATTAGTTTGCTTTAAGACCCAGTATGAAGGGGTAAATCACACCAACGTCCAAATGAGAATGGGGGAAATGGGTGTTTTTGCATATGGAAAGCATCACCTGGCCAAAGAACCCTTAGGAACCTTTGGAGGAGGCTTTGCAACTAATTACAGGAAGTGTTTTTGACTTCCTGTTTTGCAGTGCTGAACATACAATTCAATATACAGTGCACAACAGCTCGCATGCAGTGCCAAAAGTGAACGTAGAAGTCAAATCAAATCAGCCGATGCGCTAGCATACTAATATCAAAACGAGAGTTTGATCCTTGACATTTACTAGATATTATTTACTTAAGCTTGAAAATTGAATCGATACATTTCGGCAATTCCATAAATGTAAATCACATCTTTAAAACAGGATTATCCTCTATGAAGTGATGTTATTCAGAGTGAAATGACTGACCGCAAGAAATCAATCCTGCAAATTAGAGAAGGATGAATCAGACGGCACCCATGTGGACATGGAAAATCAATAAAATAATTTAAAAGATAAAGGCTCTGGGTCCTTCAAATCTCCCCTGTGGCTATACGTGACAGTTTATTCTCATTAAAGTTTTTGATAAAATGCCATGCGACGAAATCCGAGGACTCGTGCATTATTTTTTTTTTTTAAACGGAAGCAGAAGGAGTTGTACCACCTTCCTTCCTGTATGGAGTAAGTAAAGTGTTTCTAATAAATAAGTCTACGTCGAGGACTTTGTTGTAACTGGTGACTCAGACATGTTTAAGTGTCTTGCTGCATTATAGCTTTATCACCATATAAACGTATATTACTATATAGCTGCAGTGCACTTTCTAACAGTGGAATATCATATCTGAATGACTTCAATAGAAAATATGATGGCAATCATATTTCATACCATGTGGTGGAGCTGCAGTCCAGTTCCTTGTTCTGTCAGATGGAGATACACTCTGAATTTTTAATTGTAGAACCAACAAGCACAGAAGGTGAGTTGGATTAATGCACTCATAAAAACTAAAAAATTAAACCTACTTAAAAAAAATGGTTTTGTGCCTTAGTCCCATCCATTCTCTTCCCAGCATGAATAATTAACATGCATATAGCAAATTAACATATTTGAACATTTGCCAGTTTTATTTTTGGGGGGGTTTGTCACAACTTTTTGTGTTGTAATGTCATGTTTTTTTTTTACTTAAAATGATTAGTTTGTCTGTGTTGCCATTCATGTACCAAGTCTTAATTTCTTTCTGTGATTTTTCCTAAAGTTTTAATCTAATAAGTGGAATGCTTCAAACCATTGAAAGAAAGGAAATGCTTTATCTAAAACATTTTTTTTTTTAAAGGCTGCAGATTTTAAACCATGGCAATTTTCCATTTTAATTTCAGACAAGATATTTACTTCAAATAATTGCGCAAAATAATCAAACAACTACAAAACATGCAAACAGTTGTCGTCATTTTTTAAAGTTCTGTAAACACCCCGTTTTTAACAGTGTATATAAACAGTGTAGAAATATATGACAAATGTGTGATCACATATGACAGAAAATCTATCCAATAAAGAACAAATATTTAGACTTACCCTAGACTGATGGTTCATTTTAATAACACTGCGGTGATGAAGGTAAATAAGATTGAAAGTTCGTCTTACTGAAGAGGGACTCAGAGTTTCACAGAACAAGTTATTTACAGGCACACTGAAAGGTCACACTAATCTCTGAATAACCAGCCATTGATTTTCAGTTATACCTTTTAATAACGTGGAGAAAGAGACACTCCTTTATATACAATATTTATTAAGTGCCTCTAAATTATTAAGTGCCTCTAAAATTGAGAAATTCTCTGAGGCTTTGCTCTGAATGTTTTTTCTTTGTTAAAAAAAGGAAGCATTCTTCACGGTTCGGTCTATTTACGATGTTCATCTGCACAATGTAGGCACGAAAACCTCCATAATGGAGATGGGAAAATGAGCAGAGATTATTCTTTTGAAAAGACTAATTGGTATGAATTACTAAAGCTATGGCTGTTTACACCCATCTCCTTGTTGGTTGACAGGTCCGGACCTCACAGGGCACCCCTTTGATTGAGAATGAACTCAGACAGCATCTGATGAGGTCAGGCTATTTGTTGATTAATATACAAAGAGTCACACTAGGACTCCATTAATCAAATGAGAATGTCACGTTCCGTATGATTTACATGTCGCCTCTCCTCCAGCAATTCTGTTTCGGACATGGGACGGGGTGGGAACCAAAGGATGAGGGATGAGAAGACAGGATGATGAAGGGTATTTTAGAGAATGAGTTTACTGTATGTGATGTCACTCCTCGCGGCGGGACTATTCGTGGAGCAGCGAAGTTTCATTTCTGTCATAAATCTATCTATTCAAAATATACAGTCAAATGCATCGACTTGTTTGTTTAGTAGTTTCGGTTCATCTTCTTAAGTTCTATGGAATTCCGTGATATGTTTTGAAAAAGATTTTTAAAATTTTGTTGTTTGTTGCATGCTTACATGACTTTTCTATGATCAAACGGAGTCAGATTTTTTAGATCCGATTTCAAATCTGATTCTAATTCCAATCATGTTTGTTTATGTGATCAGACTGCTGTTTTAATAATGATTCTGATTCTAATTCTTATTTTGATTCTGATTCTCTTCATGTTTGTTTATATATTTTGTCATTCACTCTCAATTCACTTTCAAATCTTCTCTTATTCTGGTTCTGAATCATTTGTTTGTTTATTTATTTTTTTAACAGTGTGATCACACTGATGAATCAATAATGTTTCTTATTCTAATTCTAATTTGTATTCTTATGCTGAATTCAGATTCTGTCCGGTTCCGATTCTGAATTTGACTCTCGTTCTGATTCAGATTTGATTTGTTTCGGACCATGTGTGGGTTTTACACTGTGATCACATTGATAGATTAATTATGGTTCTGATTCCAATTTGAATTTGTATTTAGTATTCTTTTTACGACTCTCAAACCGGCTCCTGACTCATTTCTGATTCTTGTCATGGATTAATAATGATTCTGATTCTAATTAAAATCAAAATTATGACTACATTCTTAAAAAAAAAAAAAGGTTTAATGGGGTTCTGTATAGAACTCTGGGGTTAGTGACTCAAGTGTCGTGAACCCTTTATGCCAAAAAGTTTGTATATAAGGAGAAGTGTCTTAAACGGTTGCATACTTTCATTTTCTAATGATTACTAATGATTAATTCATGAAATGTAAGTAACATGCAATAAAAAAGTGGTTCCACTGTATACATGAAGATCTTGACAGAACCATTTAAAGGTCTATAACCTTTTCTTCTAAGACCGTAGATCTGATAGAGAAGGTGATATGAACTGGAGGTTTTATTTTCCTCTCCAGATCTGTGTTCAGGCTGGTGGTCAGACTCTGACCCTGTCAGTCGGTGACCCTGAAAAATGACACACTGATTGACTCTTTGTCACCAGCGTGTCATAAGGACGGTTGTCGTGGCAGCTGCGGAATGTTCCGAGCATAAAAGCAGAGCCATCAATCTCTGCCGGAACAAGTCTTGTTCCTTGTTGCCCTGAGATGATTTCAAACGCCACAGGTCTTTTCCATCAACCTTTGAAAATATGCTTGCCAAGACTCTGTATTAATGTGTGTGTCAAACATATTCCCAAACTTATTTTTGACGTGTCCTTCTCCATTTAAGTTACAACCGTTTCAGAGGGACCACAGTGCACGGAAGCAGATGTAATTTCATTTATATGTGACGTTTCCCAGCATGCCCCATTCAGACGCCAGAGCATAGCAGGGGGGACACTCTTTTATTCCCTCAGTCTCAGGAGACATTCTCCAGCGTTAAAGATCTCACCAGAAGGTGAAGTCAACTAGCAAACATCCCACAATAATGGCACAAAGTGGATTTAATGTCTCACAAAGCATCAGCCGTAATCCACAAAGATGACTCTCACAGTCTTTCAGGGAGTTTTTATGATGCTAATCAGATCGCTGACAGCTTGAAGTCCACGGCTGACAGCGATGAAAGCAAATTTAATTTTCTGTTTTCACACAGCGCAACATTATTGAAACATGCACTTATATTTGCTGTATGATGAGCTGTTTTGAAGAATATGGTCAAACTAACTTTGGAGCAAAAACTGCCTCAGCACTATGTCTAGTCGGCTTTTTCTTTAGCAGCTGTTTTTTTTTAATCTAGACACAGGACCCCCCACATTCAGGCCAAGTATTTACTTTTCTCTCAACAGTTTACATTTGATAACAAGTGCGATATGTTCACTTCCTCAAGACACTCTCATGTCCCATTCTCTTGCTTAATAGGCCAGAGAACACAGAGTGAGAGAGGGGACTAAAGTAGGACATTATTTAATTAAATTCTAGCACCAATAATGCATAATTAATGGCATATTATGAAGTTAGAAAGTAAAATGATGTACACATATCTATTGTACCTATATATGTTTGCCTTTATATGTGGATCAGTGAGTAATCTTGTAAAACATATTTGCTGTTATGCAATAAATCCTACTTTCTAATTATAAATAGAGTTTCTATTTCATTCTTTTTTTGGCCCCTTATTATTACATTTTGACACTGTTGTTTTAACCATAGGCACAGTGAGTAATCGGACCTTGTCTAATATTTTCTAGTAAAATATATTTGCTGTTCTAGATAAAAACTATTTTCATGATATATTTTCTTTTCTGTGAAATTCTTTTTTTCCTCTTATTATTTTTTGACACTCTCTAAGTTGTTTCAACAATAAGAAACAAAGTAAAATTATGTACACACCTTTCCCTGCATATAAATTACATATTTTTACTCTTTCATTTTTAAAATATTTTCAAAAAAATATTATACTGTGTATATATATATATATCCTTCATAATTATTTTGTATTTTTTTAAACAAATAATACAACACTTGATTGTAAAATTTAACTATTAACTATCTCTTGTGCTGATAAAGCACATTGAAACACGGCGAGAGCGAGACAGCGAGAGAGAGAGAGAGAGAGAGAGAGAGAGAGAGAGCGTCTGTGCATCCGCTGCATGTTCTCTGTGCCTCAGTCATTAGTGCAGCAGTGTGAGTGAGCGTGTGAGACCTGCTCTCTCTGGCCGCCCTGCTCTCTGCTCTGTTGTTGTTTATGAGGGCCGAGGAAGGGCCGGGGAGTTGCTGAAATGACAGGACATGCCAACAAATTGCATCACTTCTGCCTCAGTAGCTGGGGACAAAGCAACGCCATATGCTCAGAGCCGGCGATGAATGGGGCTCATTTCCATGGCCGCACCAGGCTCCCAGCATCCCCTCTGTCCACCCGGGAGACAGCTATGCCAGGACATGTGACACTGATGAACCAGTGTACTCAATCTCACCGAAGAGAAAAAGAACTCTAATGCCAACTACTACTTTGTCATGTGTTATAGTGTTTAAGTAAAGTTGGACGCGCTCATAAAAAATATGAAAGTTTATATAAATGAATTATTTTCTGTTCTTATGACAGTCCTACATTAAAGTCTACATGTAATCAAATTAAAGTATTTTCATTAAAGAACTTTTGTGCAAAAAAAAGATTATTATAACTTTCACATTCTTGTGCTCTTTTTCTTCTGATGTCATTTACAGTAGGATGCAAAGGCTTTGGATAATGTTAGCCAATGGTCAAATAACTATTTATTAGGGGTGTAACGGTACATGTATTCATCCTGAACCGTCACGGTATGGACATCGCAGTTCCGTGCATGCAGTCAGACGACGAATAGTTCACGCTCCAATCCAGAAGGGGGAACACGTTGTAATGCAATGCTGGAAAAAGCCCAGAAGAAGAACATATATGATCTATGAATAGACATGTTTATGTGTAAAATCTCAACCAATGTTTCAAAAGCGGTAAGACATAAATAAAACAGCTAGAGAATAATATCTTAGGTAGCATTACATTTACCACAGGCAAGTCATTCAGTGTCTACAGCATGTTAGTTTTATAATTAGATTTGAAAGTTAATGCAAAACCTGCCTTATGTGCAATTTACTTGGTTTTTGATTTGAGTGTTGAATATTATATCTAAAAATAAATAGCAGTAGTTATATAATAGTTTGGGCTCTGTTGTTAATTGTAACTTTTAGTAATATGCAAGAAACAGCTTCCTGTAAATAGTTTACAACATTATCCGAGGTAGATTATTTTTATCCTTAAGAATATGTTAAATATAATTCAATTTATTTAAAGAGAGAGACATGATTTGCTCAATGAACCACTATTTAATAAAATGTAATAACAGTTACAGTATATTTGGATCAAAGATTAATTTAGTATATGATATTAAAGTAGTAAAAATTTATGGTTACTGTGGTAGATTTGTAAGCAGGATATTTCGATATGTTTCTGAAATATGATATAACAGAGAAATTATGTTTTGCACATCCAAAATGAATAACGAAACATACCATATTTCTTGTTTAAGGCCACCACTACCGTTCTGCTGTCCCAACAGAGGCGCATCCCTCTCTGTAGCCAGTTTCTGCTCCTAATAATCACTCTAATTAGAGTCGTGTGCTGATAATCAATCAAAACGATGGGGCTAATCTGTTAACCTCTCTCTCATTCTACACCTAATCCACCAGCCCATTAGCAACTGCTTACGTCACTAAAGCTGTTTAACTGAAATCGCAGAAACACTCCAAAACCCTTAACAGTGGCCAATTTTTGTAGATATGACCGCTGATTAGTTATTTTGAGTGCTTAGTGACAAAGCCAATTACGAATGGCAAGAGAAAGCGAGAGAGGCAGAGAGAGATATGATTCTGTCAGTGTTAAATTGAGCATAGAAAGTCCACAGGGTTTAGGCATGTCTGCGCAGATGTTGTATGGCTGAGTTGTATTCATTACTTCCCTGAAATGATTTTAGATAGCCGACCTCCGAGCTAGGCGGACATTGATTAAATAACTCTCACATTTTGGGATCAAAACGAAAACCGACATTGATGGAAAGTATGTAGTGTTTGCACCAATATAAATAGAGAATTCTACAACAGAAAAGATACAAGGATCAGACAAAGTGCTCAAACATGTGCCAAAATGTGATAAAAAAAACAAAACAAAAAAAACTCTCTGATATCACACTGATTTACTACTGGCTTCTATAAAGGTGTTATCCTCACTAACTTTTAGGGCCGGAACTAGTTCAAGGTTATTTGTCAGCATATGTTTACTCCGGGGGGGCTGACAGGGGTTGGGTCGGGATCCTGAGTCAGCCTCACTTATGATGTTCGCTGGTGTATTCTCCAACCTTCTTCTCTGGGTCCGTGCCAGATGCTCTGCCAATCCTAAGCTTGGCACAGGTTGAGATCAGGCATGCAGGTGCTCACTCTTTCTGTCTCCCGCCACTCTTTATGCCAGAAGTGTGACCCTGAGGTAATTTTAGTGCCAGGGTTGTTGGGGCGCTGCCAGACAGTGGTGGTCATGTCAGATATGGTCATTAGTGTTGTGAAGATCTTGCCAGAGGATTTCCTCCTATGACCTGCTAAATGTTTGGGCTCTAGGTTTGGAGTAAATCAGGTGTCTGGAGTGTGAATTAATCTATTGTAGTGTCTTAAATCCCCATAGTTAATGGCATATGGCATGTATTTCTGACACCGAGGTTTACTGGTAATGGGGTAGTAGACTGTACACTTATGGAAATGTGGTTGAAAATGAGGTTGAAAGAAAAAATGAAATTGATTCATTCTAAATAAACATCAAAAGGATTTCATCACATTATGAACCTGTTCTCCTAATTTGTGTCCAAAATATGTATTCATTTATTCATATTTTTGAGTTTTAGGTTATAAATGAAATACAGCATAGTACATTATACCATACTGTATATAAAATATACATAATACACAAATATTATTGTATCATATTTATTATACATAAACCCATTTAAATATTAGTGGTGTTACTGATGAAATTACTGGGAAATTGAGACATAAAGGAAAAAGTGTACAATTTTTAAGTATCCTACTTATTTCCCATAAATTTCTCTAGTAATTTTAACAATAATGCCACTAAAAAGTTGATGTATAACAATATTTAATCAAATATCTACACTAGACCTCACTGGCACTCCTGACCACTTTAGGCAAAAATTCGTTACTATTTTAATAACATCCACAATTGGGCTCAAGTGCAGGAAAAAAAAAAAAGAAGAAGAAGAAACATGTCCGCACACTGAAAATAAAATTCTAAAGTAAGTAATTAAGTAAACAAATTAATAAATAAATAAAAGGAACGAAATGTTTTGATCTGCGTTGAACATATGTGCACTATATATCTCTAATATGTAGAGAGTACCACATATGCTGTATCACAGATCCTTTTCTTTTTTATTTGTTGGAGTGTTTTTTTTTCCCAATTAATGTGACTTTCACACTTAAATAAATTTTGTACAAGGATAACGACGACTAACTATGATGTGCTCTTTGATACAGCACAAGTAATAAAGAACAGAAAATCTCATGTTGAGTTTTCTTTCCCCTCTCCCTCTTTTATTTTCTGAAAGGAGATTAAATATTTCTGCATGAGGAAGTCTTTTTAAATCCTGCAGTGACTACTGCACTGGCCCCACACTTATTGCTCGGACACACCGAGATGCAGTGAAATCCTGAAAAGCTCCCTCTGCCCCAGCTGTCCACAATGCATGAGGGAAAAAAAAATCAAAGTCATTTTCATTGGGAAGGCAGAGAGCCTGTAAAAGCAAAGTGTTTTATGACTTGCTGCTTCTTTACAGGTGAGATAAAGTTGCGGAACGCGATACATGTAACAATATTATTCTTAACGAGGAGTTAAAAAAACCCCATTGATTCTCATGACATCATTACAGCACAACAGAGTTCATATGGATGGATATAAATGCTTCAACGTGTTGCGGTGGGAAAGGGGCGGATATGCTTGTGTTCAGAGATGATCTTCTGACATCTCCATTGTGATGTGACGGGAAGCCGAGACTGCCAGAGTAACTCAGGACACGCATTTATGGCTGTGTGAAATAACGACTTAATTTTGGAGAAAGGCAAATGTTTTCCCACCCACTTTTTTCCCTCTGTCTTTCAAGCACACCAGCTGACTAAATCCATGAAGTCAAACACAATGTTTATCATTGCAGTAATGCTCTGTTTCGGATGAACGGCGGCAATATTATCACTGCCGCATTTTTAGCATAACTCCACTTATACAAACAGCTTTTTGAAAGACTTCAAGTCATCAATCTCTGGGACCCACGTCCAGCTTTACAATGGTGTTTTATGGCAGATGGGCTGTCCGGGAAACTCAAAGGCTCTCAAAGTCAACTTTTATTCCTTTGGGATTTTTTTCCCCCAATCTTCTCCAGCTTGGATTTTAAACATGATTGGTGTTTCCAAGGAAAATTCGACGTCGAAGCCGAACTTGCTAGTGATTCTACCCAAAATCCCCCACACCTCCTCACTATGAACACTTAATCTGCTATTGAAACATCCGGTAGTGCTGTTTCAGGGCTCTAGTCGTATTAAACATGCTAAGACATATCTATATTGTTGATTTAAGTTCCTACAATACTTTCACATGTACCATATGGTGAAAGTTAATAATTAAGTCTGTAATGCAAAATTGTGTATCTATGAAGTATCAAAAGTGCGAATTAAAGGGTTAGTCATTAATTACTAACCCTCATGTCGTTCCACACGTGTAAGATCTTCAGAACACAAATGAAGATATTTTTGATGAAATCCCCCATAGACAGCAATTTAACTAGAGACATCATTAAAATAGTCGACATGACTGTATTGGTTCAGCCTTAATTTTATGAAGCGATGAGAATACTTTTTCTGTGCAAAAACAAAACAAAAATAATGACTTTATTTAACAATATCTTCTCTTCTGTGTCGTTATTTACGTTCAGCGTTCTACGTCAGAATGCTGACTCATTATCAAAGGTCTTACGGGTGTGGAATGACACGAGGGTGAGTAATTAATGAATTTTCATTTTAGATGAACTAACCCTTTCATGACTAACTAACTGACGGATGATATTGTTGAGACTCTCTTGTCTGTGACACCAGCCTATCAAACGCATCCCGAGATCCAGATCGATCCGGTGTGGGTGTCCGCTTCTATCCCATTATCAAAGTGCTTTTACTGTACCAGACTATTGGGGATTACGTCTAGAGAGCATAGACTAGATAGAAAGAACCTCACCGGCACCCCTGTCCTCTTCAGAGACTCTTGGTGGGGGACAAAAACTTGCTTTTGTTCCCTTGGACAAAAATTAATTACTATTTTAATAACACAGCCAGACTTGCTGAAAATCGGCTTAGAGAAATGGTGATGTAATGATTGCTGGAGAGGAGTTTTGTAAGGGGCATTTGGGGGCTGCCTTGAGGGCCCTCCAAAATCTCTATTTGCCACATTGAAAAAGTGCACAAATCAAAGTGATCTGCAGGAAAATGAAACCCACACAGTAGGTTTGAGAAACCCCGGCTCATTGAGTGAATTCCTGTGTGTCGTTGTGACATCTGCACGCAGTGTGTGCTTCCTTTACGTCTCGCATGGACTCGCGCACTTCAGATTGCGCAGCTGAAAGAAATCAAGTGTGTTGAAATTTCACAAATGCAAATAAATTTTCCGTTTATCCCCATTTGAAGCACTTGGGCTTTGCGCTGGCCCGCCGAGTCTGCCGAGAACAAGAGGGAAAGTGATAAGCTCGTTTTTGATGAGCAACATTTCAATTTGCATGTGAACACACACGAATGGTGTTCTCTCTCTCTTTTTCCCTCCCTCGCTCTCTATTTTCTCTCCCACTCTCTCTCTTCCTGCCCCTTTCCCCTGACCGTGATTAATACACACATGTTGTACAAAGGGCTCCTTGTTAGCTTAATGGCAAGGCCTAAATGGAGACTTATATTTCCAGGATTATATCTGTATTCAATTGCAAATGATTTTTTGGGGGGACTTTTAATACCCTGCTCTCTTGTCTATGAATAATAGTATCATTTAAATGTAGCAGACACCTGGTGCAGGGAGGGGGGAGCTCAAGGCACCGAGTCTGGCTGGGCACTACTGCCAACTTCCCTCTTTCCCAGCCTTGCCTTATCCCCAACGACCAGCCTCCGATTTCACTCGCTTACCTTCAAATGCCATGCACTTGAAACTTTATTCTCCCTTCGGTAAAAAACGCAGGCTCTCCTGAAAGGGAGAGAGGGACGTAAGAAAAAAAGCTGAAGAGATTTAAGAGAGGGAGGAAAGAAATTCTTATCAATCTTTTCTTAGATTTGGGGAAAAGTCATCTGAAGGAGCCGTGTAACGTTTCAAGGGACCCTTCCAATTAAATACTTAAAAAAAGGTACAATAACAGAAGCCTATCCTAAACTCAATGGAGACATTAATGCTCTTTTGTTGATTTATTGTACATTACCTTCTGAGGCAGAGGAGAAACAGGGGGTACTTTAGACGGGGGGGCCATTTGTATGCACCCCGCGTCTGTCCCGCGCACAATCCGGCCTGTATTGCGTTTTTGCAAATTTATACCAGGATGTTGGTTTAGAGTGTTTCCCTGGAAAAAAAGGAAAGTTTTTCAAGTAAGTGTCTGCTTTCATGAGCACAAGTGACTGAAGCTTACAAACAAAGCTTTGTTTCAAAACTCACAGATGTATGGCCGGAGCATGCTTTTGTCCTCCAACCCTGAGATGTTTTTTTTTTGTTTTGTAGATTTTCTGTACGGGGAGAACACAGACAAAAAATACTGGTGAGCACAGATATTAGCCTAAGCTTTCTCAGGGTTATATTTTCCCCAAAGAGGCTTGTTCGTAGTTTTCGAACATACACTTTTTCTTGTTCTCAGCACTTTAGCTAATGGGAAATAATTAAAATAACTATTGTTCCTCATTTGTGAAGCACTTTAGATTAGATTTTTATATTAAACATATGAAAGCATTAACTATAAAACAATATACAGTCTCAGGGAATTTTGTTCTGGCAAACATTTATAAAGTTACTGCATTAAACAGCTAAATTAAAGCATGACAGAAAACCCTGAAAACAGTATCTAAGTGCAGCAATTTTATTTTGGAAATACCTGCCAAATGGTTTTTTTTTAAAACGGTGGCTGATATCAACACCTCATATTCGCATTCTTTCTTCCTTAAAAGTTTTGTCGGAGTCCGTTAGCTGCTACGCAAACAGCATGTGTTGGGACTCGGCTTGCCAACGCTTCTTTTGTTGTGTCTAGACTACAGGAAATGCAAAATTGCATTTGTTTACAACCGTTAGGAAGTCAAAGCCAAGGCAACGATTAAAGAGCTGCTCCCAGGAATAAAGGCTTGAGCACGGAGCACAGATTTTCTTGAGAATGAGAGGGCGAGAAAAAACACAGGACTCTATATGGAGAGGCACTGCCTCATAAAAACATCTGTAAATCTTATCGCACTGAGCTTCATTGTTCTTATTCACCGTCCTGACATTTGCTCCTGAAGCTTGTAAGTGCTGCTGTTTTCAGATCTAATCTCGAATCAGTCATTCTCTCGGCTTTCTTAATGAGTCACATAAGGATGTGAGGGGAGGAAGTCGATCCCTAACCAGAAATTTCAGGTTACCACAGTAGTAGCCTTCACTTCAATTTTTTCTATTTTAAGAATGTTCTTCCACGATGTGCGGATTACGGCCTGTCATCTTTACACCACTGCCTGCTTCCATTTGTTTGTTTAAGTTCCCTGACCATGTCTCACATATGGGACTTTAGGTTTTTCATCCTTTGGGAAAATAACAGTGAATGACGGTGGCCTTGTTCTGTGTTAACAGTGCAGTGAGATATGTGTCTTCTCTGTGCCATGAGAATTAGTTGATATGACTGAGCTTCACCAATTCAATGACCAGACAGACGGCAAACACTACACTGTTGACTGACTGCGTCTACGCACTTTACACTGTCTGGTTATTCTGCTTATTCACTTAACAAAGCTTTATTTTAATTGTCAAGGGTGCTGAAAAAAAACAACAACAGCAACTACAGTGACCTCAAAAATTAATTGCTAACTTCAAGGAATTAGTTAGAAAATATCAAACCAAGTAGCAAGAAATGATGCCAGACATTTTCTCAGAACTAACTTCACTTTTCTATTCAAGTTCTGCAATGACTTTTAAATAACTGGTCTCAAGATCATTTTTAGTGGATGTATGTAAGCCAGTTCCTCTCAAGTTCACAAAGGTGTCCTAGCAGAGTAACCACAGGTAGCTCATCGCATTAACTTTGAACAATTTATTATACACTTATTTTCTCATTTGAAAATCTTTTAAACAAACTTGTTTTTGTGAAATGCTTTGATTGAAAGGTGTGCTATTTTTAGTAGTGGCTTAAGTCCAAATACCTTTTTGGCCCACTCTATATAGGCTATAAAACAAATAATAATAACAATAATGATAATGTTTATTATTATTATGGTATACAAATGTATCATCTGATTGTACATGCACAATACAAATCAAATATTTGGAGAGGACATGATCTGAAATATCTTCTCAAGACCACCTCAACTGGACATTTTTATACAGAATTGATTCACATTTTTTGGAGGGAAAAAAAAAAGAGAATTTGATCATTTCTGAAGGCAAGCTTATTCAGCACATTCAGAGAAAGCTTCACCTCCGTTTACATAATAGTGTACAGAGATAGTTTTAACAGAGGAAAACAGGAAGTGCCCTAAGTGACCTATAACAGCTAATTTAAAGCTATTTTTATCTACTTTTAAACAAAGCCCTCAGACCATGGGTTTATCAGATCTAAAAGTGTGATGTATGTAAGATGTATTCCTTACACTGAAAGTGTTCCAAGAAAACCCACGAGAAGAGCATCTTATAGGTTATATTGAGGTGATCTCAGGTCCTCTTCCATCAGGGACATGTATGGTGACTTCTCTGCGGTTTGCCTCAAGCGTCTGTTTAAGACATGGAGAGGAAGTCACTATTTCGGAGAGTTTACACAGATGGAGCCCACTCTTCAGTCAACACTCACATAAAAATCGAGCAAAGACTTGTTTTCTCTTTTCATTTCAGTGTACGCAGATGCTTATGGCGACATAGAGGTGCCGCAGTTTGTTACGAACAAGCAAACGCACATGATAAAATACCCCAGATGATTATTATTTCCATATAAAGACACCTTAAATCATAACAACAGATCTTGATTATCATTAAAATCAGTTTTTTTCTGTGTGACCATATTTGTAACAGTTTAAATCTCATTACAGACAGATCTTTTACAGTACTGTTCAGGTCAGTATGACATTTGTTATTCATTCTGCCATTCTGTTGTTTAAGTGAGCGCCTCTTGGTTTACTGAACTTTTGTCTGTGGTTTTACGGCAGAATGCTGGGAGACTCTCATAAGAGGTGACTCATAAACCAGGCACACACGTCTGCTAGTCACTGTCTGTTTACTTCTGTCAGCTCTTTATAATCGTTAACTGTAAATGTCACATGCATCTGTGATCTAAGGCCAGTGGCATGCAAGAGATTGTGCCATTAATTTCTTTTACTTTGTTAAGACAGCAACAATCATGGCCCCGAGCTCCTTTAGTTTATACATTCAGAGGACTATTCAATGGCAACAGGCTTAAGTCAAAGCCACTAGATGATGGATGATCATGCTAACCTGGTTTTGCATCTCTCTCAGCATGTTCAGGGAAACAGCTTCCTAATCGTTATCTTGTCCCCAGCCTCCAACTGAGAGAGTAATTTTGGACATGGAAGGTTAGATGTCCTCCCATATGCTCCTTTATTGAGCTGTCAGTGAAGTCTGACTTACAGTTTTGTCACAGTGTCTATTTAATGATAGAGCACATCCGCATAAAAAAACAGGTCACACTTAACTAAACCGTGTTACAATCTGTACATTTCACACTGTTCATTTTATTGATATTATAACTAATCGTATGGGCCAATGATACAAATATTTTTGTCTGGATCTATAAAATTAACACACGTACACCGATCGAATGACTTGAATACACCTCTTCTATGATTAACAATATGCTTTCAATTTCCTGAACTAAATGTTATTTTAATATTTTTATTTATTTATTAAAGTTTAAAAAAAGTCTCATTAAAAGGCTAAAAGTAAAGGGGAAAAAATGGCATAAAGAGTTTACAATTAATAAAATAAATAATAATAATATTAATAATAATAAAAAAATTGTGAGGTATATTTGTTTCAAAATATTATATTTAAAACACTTCTGTCTGCCGAATCAAACTCAGTATAGTGTAACCAACAAGCAGGAAGCCATTTTGTTGTCATGTGACAAGAAAACAGCAAACCAGTAAACTATATCACAGACCCTGTAGACCCTAACTGTGTTTCAAGGTCAGTAAGTTTTTGAATATGTATTCTTTTTTCAATAATATGATATATAAAGTATATATATATGTAAGTATATGTTTGAAAACTTTTATTGAGAAAACCAAATTCTCATGTGTATAATATAGCTATATATATATATATATATATATATTAAAATATTAATTTCGAGTGAATTAAAATATTATTTCGATTATCTTGCCAAATTGTATTTGTAATTCGATTTTTAAAAGATTTCTCAGTTTCATCATCTCTGACATCTTTATTACCTATATACATACTAATACGTGTTTAAGGTAAAGTTGCAATGAACTGAGAAGACATATACAGGGTTTTACTTTTCTAATATTCCCCCTAAGGACCATCAGTCTACATTGGCTAATTTCACATTGATCTTCCAACTAATGCACAGATATTATATTTGTATAAAATACACTCCATAATCTCAATAGTATACTTCAAAACCCACAGACTCTCCATCTCTAACATTAGTTTTACCCTTGGATTAGATTTCACACTCTATGTCAGAAGATACTTCCTGTGAAGCGTTCAGAGAATCTGAGCTGATGGAGATTAAACTCATTCGTTACATGCTTTTCCTCTATAGCATGCCAATAAATGCTAATAGCAGGGTCTGTTCTTTTTCAGGTCATAAATGTAAGTGAATTACTTTGCGCCTGAAGTCTTCCCTCTGCCATCTCAGACTGCACACACTCACAGCCAGTAATTAACTACTGTTTTTACTGGCTTTACTCATGTTTTTGCTCGTTATTCCCTCGAGAACATGGAATACATAATATCCTGTTTGTGCCTAAAATTTGCTGTCTTTCATAAAAATAGACGGTTGTCAGGGCGACTCATGTTAACAAAACTGAAACATCTTCTTTGCACGGTTGTTTACAAAGCAAAAACTTTGTGTACGTTTTCAGAGAAGCGCTTTTGCAGAAGTGTTTGTAAATGACCGTAAGTACGGGGGTGAAATCTCTACATGCGGTTGCATTTCAAGGCACACAAAGCAGCGTAAGCACTGATTTCCATGCTGCTTTGTTGCGTATATATACAGAAAAAGTGCAACAATGTATTTTTGTGGACAGTCGGATACAAGACTGTACCACGGTACCGCCAAGGGATCCGTATCTCACGGCTAAAAACGTTTATTTCGCCTTAGATGTATCAGGTCCAACTGGCCCCACAATAGACCCTGACTCACCCCTCATACATTGAGATTCAGTTTCTTTTCCCAGCTCAAGTCTCTCCCGCTAGTGTCAATCACAGGCTTTATTGGTGGAAGCGGACCTGACACCCCGGACCTCATGTGAAACCATGGTCGACAGGAGGCAATAAGCCGGAGAATAGCAGCCATCTCAAAGTAGTCCTCCATTTAGCAAGTGCTTTTTTTGCTCTCTTTGCTCCAGTCCTGCATTAAAGATAGAGAAGAGAAATCAATAGAGGTTCACAGCATTAGATAAAAGTCGCGGACTTGAGAAGCAGCCGCGTTAGATGTGGTAAATTAAACCAATCAGAAATTTCCAGAGGCCCTCGGCACATAGAACAGTGCTATCTCACATCTGTCCATCTCACTGCCCCGTCTCTGCTTTGTTTGTTCTTCATGTAGTTTCGCCCTGACACTTCATTTGTTGATCTATCTGTGATGATGTGCTTTATACTCAGAGTCAAACCCTCTTCATCGTGTTTAGAGTAGGCAAAGATGTTTTTTAGTTTTTTGGGATATGGTCTTGGTTAAAAAGCTGCATTCGGGGCTAAAAGGAACAGAAATTCCATGCGGCGTGAAAAGATTCTAAACATGATCCTGTTTTAATGGACAGAAAATGATAAATCTCAACAAGCACACAGACTTTGCCAGATTTCTTCCTTTTCTCAGCAGAACACATTTCCATGCTTGAACAAAAACAGCATTTTTTTCTGCACCAAATGAAACTATTATTTTAAATTAAAAGCCCATAAATGTTCGTGAAGCTATAATCGGTGATTACCAGGTGAGACGGTGATGTAGAGTATTGCTATTTCTGTGATGATTAGTTCCTTTAAATCTGGCTCGTCTTATCCTTATGAAAGCAGATGGGGGAATGTGGAGAAAAAACAGCACGAAAAATAAAACAAAAACACAATTAACAACCGCACAGGCAAAAATTCCCCGTGGGAACAAACATTAAGGGTTTCATATGCAGAATTTTAAATATTTTGTCCTTCTAGGCGATTGTCTTCATCTGATCATTTCGTTTCGTTGTGAAAAGCCTGTTCCTAATCCTACATGGCATGGATAACAGAAAAGCTGGGATAACAGCAGCCGTTTTAAAGACTTCCCTTGGGGGTGGATTTTGACAATTCCCACCACTTTGTAATTTTATTGATAATGAAGAGGATGGCGAGGAAGGGACTTTTGATTTTTGCCAGAAAAGCTAGTTAAGGACAATCAATAGTACATCATTGGGAGAGTTTTGTGATAAAAGCCCTCGGTTACCCTGGCAATCCATCACTTGGCCATACAGATAGGTCAAACGAAATTATATTGCGCTTATCTCTCTACACCAGAAGAGTAACAGAGACGCCGATCAATAGGCTTATATATTGTTCTACTTGTGTTGTAATGGAAATGATGTATCGCTGATTTAGAGCCCTTTGGCCGCTATACACCAGCGATACTGGTCAGATGTGAATGTTGTCTGATCCCATGAGAGCAGCTCAATATCATGATAGACACATAACTGAAGTTTACTGTGTTAAATGTATATGGTGCTACGCCACAGATCACAAAATAAGTGCCATATCCTATTTTTGTGTTCCTTCTACCTTCTGCTTCATAACAGATGGGAAGTTATGCGAAAGGTTAACAGGAAAAAGAGCAGGTTGAATAGGGGTCCATCGTTCTGTGATGTCCTAGTGGTCGCCTAATGCAATAAGCTTACACAGAACAGCCCTTCTGCGATTCTCCGGGTTTTCTGCTGGGTTTTCCTCGCACATTTGCTCCATAATATCAGCGAACTCGTTTCAGTTCAGCTTCTATCAAGACATGCGCCTTATGGGACAGGAATCTGGAAGAGAGGTTATAGTTTTGAATGGGATGAGCTATGGAGGATGCGTCCTCGGCGTGAGTGAGGAGCAGACGGACCGACAGAGAACAGAATAAACCGTGTTTGTTGTCAACACACTTAATAAACAGTCTGCGAATCATTCGACTGAGTTCTCGACGTCCCTCAGTGACTTTCGGGATTTTTCGCGCTCGTTCTGTGTAGGTTCGTATCGCGACACCGAATTGTTTTTTCATTTCCTAATGCAAAAAAAACTTCATAAATAAACGTGAAAAGTTTTAAGCGGTTTTTGTGGTACACTTGAGACAAGTAAGTAAATGAAAAATAGAAAATAGAAAGCCATAAATGATGACAGTCACTTATGTTTTGCGACGTACCGTCCCATACAGATCCTAACGGAAAGCGCTCGAGCTGCCTACTGTTGCTATGGTGACCTCCTCAGGCGAAAGCGACATTTGCGAGTGTCTAGTGCGCTCTGTTTAACTTGTAATCTAACTTTTGTGGTTAATGAAACATTGTTTGAAAGAATATGTACGTTTAAAACCCCCCAACATTTCGTTTTGTCGTTGACACGGGGTTTAAGCTTTAATAACGCTCGCAGAGCCCCTCAAATAACAACCGAACATTAACCGAATTAATGCTTTGTTATAGGTGTACAGGCTATTCGCCTGTCAGAACAAACTTTTCTTGCATGGATATAAAAATTAAACAACTTATTTGAGGGGGGGGGGGGGGGGGTATGCTTAAACTAGAATCAATACACTTTGAAAGAGCTAGTTTGAGAGGTGCTTGAACGTTATTCATACCGTCGTTTATTTGAAAAGAAGGCGCGTGAGCGTGACAAGACTGGTTTTTCGCACTTACGGTGATGTTTAACAAACTACGGATGGACTTTACGCCATGTGAAGTGCCACCAGAGCTGTAGACGCACTTGTTTGCGTCCAGTTTGTGGTCCTACGTGAACAGAGAGCAAAAGGGGGGAAAGTGAGGAAGTGAAACGGGCTAATTACTCAGTCCATCCCTCATTTCCATATCCAGAGAGTGTCTACTGGCGCGCGGCCAATCCTTCCATGCAGCGCAACGTAATACATGACCCCTCTATCATTATAACGCCGACATGCGCAATCTGCACAACGGTAACAACATCTAATATCTCTTATTCACTGACCCCGGGACTGTACGGGATTGCCTGCGTCCGATGTTTCTGCAGATCGGAGCGCCGACGCGAAGCGCAGAGACATGTCCCGAAGAAAGCAAGCGAAACCTCAGCATCTCAGATCGGACGAAGAAGGAACACAGTCGGACAAAAGTCCGGATAACGGTATGTGAATTGAAATACGAGTCTTTTATTTGGCTCTTTAGAGACAAGTTTGTTTTGTCAGAATTCCGCGATGTTTTATTGTTAATTTTGAGCGTGCTGAAGATACGCCACAGAACATATTACACAGAATGGACACTTTGAACGCAGAGAGTCGGAGAATATTAAAAGAACTTGATTTAGCGAGCATGTAAGTTTATACGATGCTTCAGTTCAGTTGAAGTAGACTAGACGGAACTCGAGACAAAGTTTTACACCCTTAAAAATAAGGTTAGGTTCAACAAAGAGTCATTTTAACGGACTCTTTGGATATATAGCCTATATATAAAGAGTTCGTTTTCAGCACCGGTGCATAGAGATGCTCTCTAAAGAAATAAAAAGTTACTTGTCGAGGTCGTTCTGTGACATGATTGTAAAATTCTATTCGACCCTTTATTTTTAATAGTGTGTCATAAATAAAAGTTAAGTGTGTTTTTATACACTTAGTAGCTTACACGACACCAACAAATATGTGCTGTTGGAAATTTCGTGTCTAACGTTATGTGTCATTTGCCAAAAATGCCGAACACTTTTCCCCTCCAAATAAGTCTTCTAGCTGCTAACTAACAATTCATGTTAAATTCATTAGAAATAATTCAGCATTTATGGACATAAAATGTTCTCGTTATTTGCGATTTAATTAGGTTCGTGTACAGGCCCTATTTATTTCTTTTTGTAGACTTCTAAAAAATACTTTGATTTAACGTGATTTAAAATGAATTATTAATTATAATCAGTAACGGCAGATTAGAGCTGTGCATCTGTTTGTGCTTTTGCTATAACAGCGAAATAAAAGATCTGCAAAACATACAAAAGTGTCCCATTGCAAGACCCAAACAAAACCTTCAACATTCGTCTGTTTGCGTGAGAATAATTCCTTTTGTCATGGTAATGAAGTTACTTATGAAAAAGCCCCACACTTGGTTTGGTGTCGAAGTTGTGTTTTCATTTAAATGGCGTTAAAGTATTTACTGCCACACAAAGATCGAACTAAAAGAACTGAATCAGAGTATGGTTTGAAAACACACTGAAAGACGTTTATTGTTCTTCAGATCTGATGAATCCATTATAATCAGGCCTCATCTGTTAGAAGAGTAAAGAATTTGAGTGAAAACCTGATGCAACAATATTGATGTAGAAATAATTAACATAATGTTGAAATCTTCATCATTAAGCTTACACAAACATTTTTAAACTGTGGGTTAGTTTATTTATGTATTTATTTTGAACCAGTAAATCAAATAAAATGACTGCTTTAGTCAATAAGGAAATAATTACACATGACAGTTTAAAAAAAAATTGAACACATTTAAATTTTTCAAAACATAAAACATCTGTTGTATGTATTCTGAAATGTACTAAAATTAATGTACAGTAAGTGTAAAAATTTCAGAAGCTCAAACACTGGGCATTTCAATACATTTTTTCCAAAAAAAAAAAAATATATCAACAAACTTCTGTAACTTATGGCCCTACTTTCACTATCTTCAGTTAGTTAAAAGACAAATTGAATGTCTTTATTTCTACCTTTTTAATTACTATTAAATTGTTATATTTTAAATTAATTTAAAAAAAAAAAATCATGATGATTGGACTTCAGAGTGTTATCCATGTATGCAATAGATACTTAGTTTTTGTTTTCTTTCATTTTGTCGACACAAACACAATTGACTTTCGTCTTTGCCCTTGTACGTCTTTCAGTTCACCATTCATCAGGCCTCTCCAGTAACGATTGTGTAATAGCATTTTAGCTTTCTTCTTTTGGGGTCTGAGAAATTTATTCTAAGACTCTTATGTTGTAACCTTTGTCTGTCTCATGTCGAAATGATCCAGCTAGCTAACAAAACCACGGTTACCAGCTGAGCACCCTACACTGTAAAAAGTGCTACACCCACGAAGTAGTTTTAATTTACTTTAAATAGTTGTAATCTAGTTTATTTTATTTGTTTTACACTAAAAAATATCAAAATACTTCCTCTTTACTTAAAATATATCAGTTTTTCTATAACAATATATTTTAAATAAAACTATTGCAATTTATTTGAGTAGTTATCTGTATGTGGTTGTTGTGTACAAGAAATACTATAAAAGTGAGTTGACATACACAATTTATTTGAGTAGTTATCTGTATGTGGTTGTTGTGTACAAGAAATGTTATAAAAGTGAGTTGACATACACAATTTATTAGAGTAGCTGTCGATGTGGCAGGTGTGTGTTCATCAAACGTAAATATTTAAAAAAAAAAAATTGTAAGTTGGCATTATCCCTTTTTCACTGGCGGGACTTCCAGGCAGACGCAACATCTTCCTCGGCGCTTCAACTGTTTGTTCGCTGCAGCGGATCTGAATTTCAGACACTGATTAACACGGTAAGTTGAGCACATTTAGCTGAATGATTGGTGATGTAAAGTCACGCGAAATCGCTAACTCCACAATGGAGCTTAAGTTAGGTTGTCTTGTATAGCTAACTATCCAGCAAACATAGCAAGCTAAGATGGCTGCAGTAGTGTAATGTGGTCTTGTAGGCAACGATCGGCAGACAACGGCGGTTGAGACCGTGTTGTTAATATGAAATTAAATAAGTGCTGTAGTCATGCCTAGGCCTACTATATGTTTTAAGACCAATAATATCACTTTTAATCGTTAGTTAGCGTTAACTTAACTAAAGTTAACATGTTTTTACTAGGACTTTTGCCGTTTAATGTCAAATATTAGTTTAAGTTAACGCTAACTAACGATTAAAAGTGACATTATTAATAAAATTAAAGCCAACGTAGCCTTAAAACACATTGAATGCATGACTACAGCACTTATTTAATTTCAAATTAACAACACGGTCTCCGGTGGGGGTGCTCGCGTTATCAGCAGCAGATAGCACTGGCTCGCCTGCAAACCTAACATCATCGCCACTGTTTCAACATTTAGGATGGACGTGTTAAAAACGTTAGTCTGTCTGATTTTCGAAATTTGATCCATGTTTTTTAATGTTGCATATAGTCAACGAATGACAGATTTTTGGTTGGAAAAAACCCTAAAACTATTTCTAACCTTTTACTTAAATAAGATACACTTACCACTGATTTTTAACCTTATTCTAACATGTATTTTCCTGGTCTTTAGATACCCAAGCGCTTTTGTTACCTGGGGTCTTCAAGCTTCACCTCCAGGTAAGAAAAACTTCAGAATAGATACAATTACAGCTATTCCCAGGGAAGTAAAACATCAGTAAAATTCCAAACAATAGTGTGGGCTCTATACAGTTACATTTCTGAAGACGTTTTTATGTACCAACCATCAATAGAAGGCAGATATGATCACCTTTCTGTCTCCTCCTCCCCACAACAAACAGTAAAAATCAACAAGTAGAACACTCATGCTACAGTAGATCATTATAGTTTAGTACCCACACTCTATGGCATTGTCAGGGTAGACTTCTCTCTAGTCACAGTTTCTGTCTAGTATCCACCAATTTTAGCAACAAAAGTACAATTTTGACTTTGTGTCTTATCTGTCTTCTACCTTCTGTTATTTACTGTTTGTCTGACCAAACTCTTGATTCTCTTGTCTCCACCAATAGAGTTGTGATGAAACAGAGGTGCACGCTGAGCATGGCAGTTGCCCCCTGAAAATTTACATTATGGACATTTGGACTTACCTATGCCCTCGACCTCAAGTATCCATCAAAACTGGTGTGTACATTAGAGGTATATCAGAGGCTCTTTGTGGGATTGGACCCCATGCGTCCTAATTTGGAAGTTCTTAAAAATAATAGTAGTTCAAAATATAGAAATACTGTAATCATTTTTGACATTGCAGTTCCAGTGTGATACAATGTGATGTTGTGGCTCACATTTACTTTAATCTAATCATTAGAGATTGGGCAGTTTGGATATTTCTCTTCACTGTTCAGAACAGGTTGAAAATACACTTATACAGTGTTTGTTGTATATTATTGTGTACATGTGTGGCCACATTTCTTGGCTTCTTTGTAGTCAATATTAAAAGTCACACTGGTTGACATTGAATAAATGTTGTTGTCTTCAATCTATCTTCCCATCTCTTTCTTCTTCAATTGAATTTGTAATTGTTATTGACAGTCTGTTTATGTAAAGTTAATCACTGTAGTGCTTAGAAGATAGACATTTAGATTTCTTTTGAGGTTATAGCTAATTAAAATGTTTAATCACATATGATTTGGTTAATTTTACTATAAAAATAATGTTCATAAAATCTAATTAAAATGAGTACAAGTTACTTGTAGCAACTCATAAATAAGTTACCTGAACCAAGAAAAGTAGGTTTATCTAACTGAGTAATTCTAGTATTATTAGTTAACTCAACTTGATTTTGTTGCGTTTGTATTAAGTAATGTTACAGTGTTTATTATACTTAAAAAAGGCTGCAAGTTGACTCAACTTAAAACATCCAATGCAGCCACTTGCCTCACTTTTTATAAGTTAGATCTATGTATGACTTTTTACAGTGTAGGAATCTCCTACGTTTTTTCATCTTTGTGGAGGCTGATGCAGTAGGGCCCCACAGAATGTTTTTTTTTTTTTCTTCTGATTGCCATTTTTTAAAAGAATTTTTTTTATATATATATATATATATCATGTCATAAACACAGTTTTGTCCATCTTTTCACTGTGGTTTCACCATAGTATTTTTTGTAATCTACTTGGACCGAATAGTAAATGTTAATATCTTTGTGGGATAATGTATGAACATTTTAGTATGATTTGTAGCATGGCCTTAAGTTAATTGGTCGCCTCACTAGATCAGTTTCAGTTAGCTCTCACCTTTCGGTGTTAAGAGTTTTCCAGACCACCCACACAGTTACTGGAATTAGACGAGCAAATGACCCACATTGTAACTCCTCTGAGGAAGGCTTACAAAAACTGAGAAGACAACACCTGACCACAAAATTATTTCAGATATGTTGTCATCCTCTCTTCACTCATTTCTCTTTCTCACTGTTACTTTTTCAGAAATTTTTATCCAATAATATTCTTAAACGCTTAAGTCATAAACATTCAGTGTGGCTACATCAAGGCAAGCAAATACACCCATACAATTTTTTATATTCTTTTATTATAAAAATGATGAAAATAAAAATAAAAAAAGAAATAAGAAAAAGGAAAACACACACACATGCACGTGCGTGCGCGCACACACACACACACACACACACACACAAGTACAAACACATTGAAAATTTATGAAGTAATGGCTTACATTTTCCTGTTTAAACTCACACAATTTACCATCTCACTATACAACTTTTATATGTAAAACTATTTCTGTTTATACTTTCTTCTGAAATTTATTGGCAAGTGCATAAATTACCCCAAAAGAGCTCCTAAAGCCCTCATCAGTCCACAATCTATAAAAATTTAAGGTCTTATCTGAACATGATGTAACTTATGTAATTTATATGCTGTCTAAATTCGAATATCATAACAAAAAACAAATATAATTTTTTTTTTTGGCTCCCATGATCATTGCACTGATTTTTTAAAACTTTTTTCAAGATGTGTATTCTTGTTCAATATTGATATGCTTTACGCTTCATAATGTTCTTGTCATTATATAATTAACTGATTCCATGAGAAAATGGAGCTGAACAGATTTATACTGTAAAGGCTTTGACTTCTGGTGAAGTTTATTGACAGTTTATTTCAAATGATCAAATATGGCATGATTTAAAACAGTTTGAAGTTAATTGTGCAGTTTACACTTTTAAAACTGAAACCAGTTTTGTCAAGGTTGTACACTTTTAGCAGTGAGAGATAACTGTTTCACTCAACAATGTCAAGTGGAGGAATTAGTTCTTCAAATTCATCAGGAAATAAGAGTGTTTGATAGCAATGGAGAGTTCAGATTAGTCAATCAAAGACTCAATTTGCCCTCAACTGACAGTGCAGCTGTGAATTGTATAAAAACATTGGAAATCAATATCCCCTATAGAATTTCATTAAGCTCCCGTATATTCAATAGATAGGTCGCATAATTTGATGGATTGTGCAAAGAAAATTATCGTCTGAGTCTTTGGAGCATGAGCACAAAGAGGCTGGCTTTCAGTAATTGGTAAAGTGGTACAATTGATTTAGTTTATCTATATTGTTCACTCCTCCAAGAATAGCTGTGAAAAATCTATCATCTCAGAAATTTCTATTCACACGCTTTCTCTCTGTGTCTTTATCTCCCAGCACTTCTGTTGAGGGGAGGCGATGAGGAGGACAGCGGCACCGAGAGCCGTAGCGGGGGTGAAGAGACGCACGTGTGTGAGAGGTGCTGTGCTGAATTCTTCAAGTGGTCCGAAATGCTGGAGCACCAGCAGAAGTGCACGGAAGATCCCCCTGTGTTGATAGTAAAAGAGAATGAAGAGAAGGCCATTTCCCGGGGATCACCGACAGAGTCCCTCTTGAGTGCCCACAGTGACTCAGCAGAAATGGAGGCCAGCGAGCTCAACTCTGAGCTGGCTGAGAAAGTCGACGAGATGCCTGAGGAAACCCACATCATCGACATGGATGAACAAATGGATATAAGTTTGCCAGAGCATAAAACATCAAACCTCAGCCCTCTACAACTTGACAATGAAAACATCACCTCTTCTCCTGCACCACCTATAACCAATCACTATGACATGCCCAGCACCAATGTGACCCTCGAGATTCTTCACAGCACCCGAGTGGCTGTTGCTCAGTTTTCCCAGAGCATTCACTGTGCAGGGTCGGCAGGCAAGCTGAACTCAGCTGCGATACCCATGATTCTAGAGCAGTTGATGGCGCTGCAACAGCAGCAGGTTCAGCAATTGCAGCTCATTGAGCAGATCCGCAGCCAGGTCGCTGTAATGAATAGGCAGCCTACGCAAGCCGCCCTTAATCCTGCCTCAAAAAGCCTGCCCTCTGACTCTAACACTTACAATTTCAAGGGCATAGCTCCACCCCCTGTACTTCCATTATCTGGGGTCATGCCCTCTGCACTGAATGGGCAGGCCTCCGTATCCCAGTCGTCTATGCTTGCGAGGCCACCATTGCTGTCTTCCCAGCCAAGCAGTGGACAAATCGGCTCTAGAGCATTGGAGAGTGCCACTGCTTCCTTGACAAGTTCCAGTCCTCATCTCTTCAGCTACAGCGGGGCTTCCCCACTCTTACCCACTTGTAGCGGGTCGCTCTCTAATGTTAGTAACACCCAGTCCGTAAGCACTCCCAGTCCACTATCAGCTTGCCAGAGTAGCCTCCTTAGCCCGTCTGCCAACCTACCATTACTACCTCAAAGCCCTCCCAATGGAGTCATATTTCCCAATCCACTGGCCAGCATTGCAGCCACTGCCAGTGCATTAGACCCACTTGCTGCTATGATGAAGCACCGTAAGGGCAAACTGCCTAGCGTCTCCATTTTTGACAACAAACCCAATTCCGAGGACCCATTCTTTAAGCACAAGTGTAGGTTCTGCGCTAAAGTGTTCGGCAGTGACAGCGCTTTGCAGATCCACTTGCGTTCGCACACAGGTGAGAGGCCCTTCAAATGCAACATTTGTGGCAACCGTTTCTCGACAAAGGGAAACCTCAAAGTCCACTTCCAAAGGCACAAGGAGAAGTACCCTCATGTTCAGATGAACCCCTACCCAGTCCCAGAGTATCTTGACAATATTCCTACCAGTTCTGGGATTCCCTATGGGATGTCTTTTCCTCCGGAGAAGGCAGGACCTACTTGGTTAGACAGCAAACCTGTTCTTCCAACCGTGCCGTCCTCAGTGGGTCTGCAGTTGCCACCCACAGTACCAATTATTGAAAGCTTAAGTGATTCATTTACAAGCACACCCTCGGAAAGATCTCCACACAGGCCGTCGCCAGCCAGAGGTGAACTTGCACCATCGTCACCCAATCCCACCGGCACTGAGACGGATATGTCTACCATAGCGGCCTCCCCTAAATCAAACAGAGAAGGAGAGATCACACAGAGCTTCAATACCGAGGAAGTGCATCTGCCATCAAACAGTATGACTAGAAACAGTAACAACTCCAACAGCCTGCTTTTGCAGTCCATGTCGACAGAAACATCTGTTAAAGGGAATGTATCAGAGTGCACTGATGTTCCTTCATCTGTTGATAAGTCGTCCTCTCCTCCACTCATCTCGGATCAGTTCAGGGCCAAGTTCCCATTTGGTGGTCTCCAAGACTCTATGCAAACATCTGAGACATCAAAGCTCCAACAGCTTGTGGAAAACATTGACAAGAAGATGATGGAGCCCAATCAGTGTGTAATCTGCCACCGCGTACTTAGCTGTCAGAGTGCGCTGAAGATGCATTACCGCATCCATACAGGGGAGAGGCCTTTTAAATGCAAGGTTTGTGGACGAGCATTCACCACAAAGGGTAACTTGAAGACCCACTTTGGTGTCCACCGTGCAAAACCTCCTCTTCGGATTCAACATTCATGCCCGATCTGTCAGAAAAAGTTCACAAATGCTGTTGTGTTACAGCAGCATATACGTATGCACATGGGTGGACAGATTCCAAACACTCCCCTGGCAGAAACCATCTACGAGAAAGATACAGATATGGAGAGTTTCGACAGCATGAGCACTTATGACGATGACTGCCTAGATGATATTTCCTTTGAAGAAGAAGTGGATGCTGTGGAGAACAATGAAAACACCCTGAGCTCTTTTTCAGACAGTCCACCACCTATCTCATCTCTTCCAACCAGTGTATCAGAATCTCAAAATGTAGGGGGTGACTCATCTGTCAGTCTCAGCCAATCAAATGGAAAAAAGATGGTCCGGTGCGGACCAATGGATAATGATCTTCATGCTCTGGGCTCGACCACCACTAGTGAGATGGAGAACCACAGCATGGGAACTGCTTTAATGCCACATTCATCTACTTCTATTCACATTCCACCCTTTCCCAACAGTCAACCTGAAGGACAACATGAGCACTTAGTCTCCCTGAACCTCTCCTCTAAAATCCCAGAGGCAACAGCTATAGTAAAATCTGAAACAACAGATTGTCCTGCAGCAAATGCAGTCAACGGGGTGACTCTTAATCAAACAGGAATCCAGCCTATCAAGTCTACAGTAAAGAAAGAAAACCCTTTCAACGTGCAATGTTTCAGTAAGGACCATGGTAAGCTAAAACTGTTTTATGATACTCATAAAACACACTCAGAAATTGTTTGTTCAATGAGCTTAATTAAACTAAGGAATGCTTTTCCACGCAATTATTTTCGCACAACAAGACTAGAAGTTACTGAAATAAGCACAAATGTCAGGGCATGTCACCAGGGCCCAGAAAACACCTCAGACCCCAGAGGGTTAATACAAAGCATGTTTTGTTGAACAAACCTAAATTTCAAGTTCTTGTGTCTGATAACTTCTAGCTAGCATTAGCGCATGTTAGCACAATGTAAATATAATTTATTATTATATGTAATGTATGATCAAGTAAGAAGAGACTGGTCTCAGTACTGTAGTTAGCAGGTATTGCTCACTGACTGAAGAAACACACCACAGTAGTCATGTAAGCCCACAAACTAAGCACAAGCTAAACTCTTCAACGCAGCAACATAACAGAAACTGTAACATAACATTGAACAATTTGTTTTCCCCTTTTCTCATAAACACAAAATAACTCTTAGTTTTACCATTTACTTTTCTAATGCATTTTCATGTAAAGCATACTGGGAATTATAAGTCCAGATAATAACGTCAACAAAAATGATTCAAGCAGTTTCAACACAAAAGAATTTAATTAAATTCTATTTCACAAATGTAAGGGATTTGAGTATAATGAAATTAAGTTAAATTAAGGTAAAATGTTCAAGAATTGTTTTACCTTGCATTATTTTAAGTAAACTGAAATGAGCAAAAATATTTTTTTTCTTCATTGTAAATTTAATTACTTAAATGTGTGAAGTGTGCTTTTTTTTTTTTTTTCAAAATTCCTACCCTAGCTAAATATGCGTAGACAACTGTAAGTAAGCCGCATTCAATACATCTGAAATGTGTAAACAACACTGTGGTGCAACACAGAATGCACCATAATATAGCTCAATGCTTTGAGTTTAGGGCTGGACTGTTTGTTCAAGTGACAGAGAACAGGAGAGTATTTGTAGAATTATTTTTAAAACATTAATATTATATTATTATTAATTATTAGAAACTGAAGAAAAAAAAAATTCTGTTTGGCTTTGCGAGGCCAGAAATGACACACTTCCCCTTTATTGATGCTTTATTTGATTTCACAGTTGATTTTTATTCTTATTCTTTATTTTTATTCTCAGAAAATGCTCAAAGGTCTACTGAACAGGATACTAAAAATTCGCCGACTGCAGTGAAACTGGAGATGAGTGCTTGCAGTAGACCATACATGCTAAAAGAAGGGCCTTACCCTGCATTTGGCCTGCAGTCTCCCACCTCACGCTCAGAGGTGATGATACCGGGCGTCACCTCACTCACTGGACCACCCCCTCCCCGACGGACCCCTAAGCAACACAACTGCAGTGCATGTGGGAAGAACTTCTCTTCTGCCAGCGCCTTGCAGATCCACGAGCGCACACACACAGGCGAAAAACCTTTCGGCTGCTCTGTCTGCGGTCGAGCGTTCACAACCAAGGGTAATCTCAAGGTATGTAATCATAATTGATTATGCTATTTCAGATGTTCTCTTATTCACAAGTAATACTTGTGAAAAGTGAGCAGATTAAATAAATAAAACAGATATACACTTTTCAAATCAGATTATATTTGATCATTTTCATGTAATACTTGCGCGTCCCTCCCAACATATCAAAAGCTGTTGTGCACGTTTCCTCTCAGTCCTCGACCATTCTGTTAATTAAAGGCAAAAATAAATAAATAAATACAAAACACTAAAAAAACAAAAACAAAAAAAAACAACAACGCAAAGACACATGGCGGTTGTCAAAACATCATGGCAGTCATTTTAATCTTTATAGATTGATACTACACAGATCTGCCACAAAGAGCATAAAAATATTTGTCATTGATTTCTCTTCAATGTCTATTTGTCAACAGGTGCACATGGGCACTCATATGTGGAATAACACTCCTGCTCGTAGAGGTAGACGACTGTCTGTGGAAAACCCGATTGCCCTTCTGGGCGGTGATGCCCTGAAATTCAGTGAAGCGTTTCAGAAGGATTTAGCAGCACGGGCCATGAATGTGGACCAAAACTTCTGGAGCCGATATGCAGCAGCTATAACTAATGGCTTAGCAATGAGGAACAATGAAATATCCGTCATTCAGAGCGGAGGAGTCCCTCAGCTCCCCGCCATTACTGTGGCCACGGACAAGGCTAGCACTGGAAACAGCCCACCAATCACAGCCATGGAAAAAACAGGCTTAGAAAGGGGTACTGGACAACATTTCTCCATGATGATTGATGACAAAAAAGACATTGGAATCAATTAAAGTAAAGGTGACATATTCATTCTCCTTGCATAAGGAACATTGAAAATAAACGTGTCTTGATTTATGAAAATCAGAATAAACTCTTTAGAATATGCTTGATTCATGTGGGAAAAGATTGTTTATCTTTATCTTATGCTATAATGGCACTTGTTTTTTTATTTCATTGTTTAAACTGAGGCCACGGTTAGTTTTTCAATTATGTCCACTGACTGAAACCTTACACTTGATTCAAGGGCATTGCTTTGAGATAAAATGATTATTTTATGTTGTAAATATGTATTTTATTTGATTTGTTTTTACCCTCTGATATTGCTGTCAAACATCGCTCAATTCATGGGAAAGGGAACCCGTTTGCATATATAATAGAAACTTTTCATTCCCACACTGTGGTCTTAATATAGCTGCAGTTGAAAGTATCTAACTTAAATCCCTGAGCAAAAGATAAAGACACGTTTCAGAGTTTTTGAAAAGAGATGTATTCTTCTTTGACATCCCGCTGCTTTGCTGCTATGCATTGGATGCAAACCGTTTATTTTCATGCAAATTAAGTACACCACCATGAAACCTAGTGTCATTTTAGCTGCCATCAACAATCAAACGTTCCATCTTATACCAGCCTATGTATGTTATTAATTCCAATTATGTGTTTTATGCTATTTTCTGCCTTATTTACTTTTACATGCAAAATTAAGTAGTGGGCCAACATGAGACTATGAAGTATCATATGAGTGCTAATAAAGACCTTGCATTAAAAGCATCTTTACACTTCAGTTTAAAGTATAGTAGTCAACGAAAGCCCTTGCGATGCATCCGAACATGTTGCGGGACAATTCTATTCTAAAATTTAGAAGTGTTTTCCTATTAAGAACAAAATAAACATATGTTTCCAGAAACACAGGAAAAGAAAAAGTGAAAACAATATACTTGTCTGTAATGGTAGCTTATGTCTTATTTACTAAGCGTGTCATGTCAGGTCAATTTAGTGTTTTTTATTTTATTTTATTTTATTATTTTATTTTGTAGTGCTATTTTCCTTATATAATATATTGTTTAGTGATGGGGGAAAAAACATTAAATATGAACGAGCAGTTTTTTCATAAAATAGGTCATGGTGAAAAGGGACGGGGTATTTGATGTGTCCTCTGCATGGAAAAGAGACACTATTTTTGTACTCAAGATATGTTATAACGAATAAAAAAAAGTACACCGGGTTTTCTTTTCTGTCTGCACATCAGTATTTTTTCATGGAACAACTGAGGTGGTCTCTCAAACACACTGACTGAACTGGATTAATTTCTAAGATGCAATATTGCTGCCACCCTCAATAAAGAAATCTCAAACAAAATATTTTGTTTGTGTCACCTTACTTTTGTGAGTATATGGGAAAAGGCTTCACTCTCTATCTCTTTCGGTCTCTCAGCGTGTCTGTGTTCTGACAAACTTTTGCCAGACATTGTTATTAATAGTTTTTTTTTTTAATCATTACATAAATATATTACAGTTATTAATCCAAAATCTTGGTCTCATTTGGGAACGCAAGCCCTCCAAGAACAGCAAGACATCATGTCTCACGTGAAACAACCAAATATAGCCGATGAATTCAACCAAGAAAGATATAAAAACACACTTAAATATTAAGAAAATACCTTTAAAATAATATATTTCCAGATTACAGCAGATGTTTACCTCTGTTTATTCCGGACGTGACGACATTCATACGTAGCCAAGTAAAGATGGCAGGCAGCATCCCGTTGAATCCCGTGCTGAACAATTCGAGAAAAACTGCGTATTATAATGCTGGCAGACCTGCCAGGTACGTAGGCGGTTGGATATTGATCTTAAACACCTCTTTTTAAACACACGACTGTAAGTTGAGTTGTTATAATATTGTATGTTTTCATATTGGGTTTGTTTATACCGCGGTTCCGGGGTTGAGTGCTAACGGGCTAACAGTCTAGCGGCAGTGTAAATTCAGCAGCGCGAGCTGTCAGTGTCAGATTACAGCTGATAGGACACGAGAGGATACAAGACTCCCCGAGAGATGAATGTGGTCATTAAGAAGTGATATAATCATGTGCGATATCTGTCATTCCGGTTCCTTCTCATAAAACATCTTATAGGTACATTACATCCAATGAAGCGAACTCTGACAAGGCTATGAGATATTCTTTAGTACAGGGGTGGCCAACGTCGGTCCTGGAGAGCCACAATCCTGCAAATTTTTGCTCCAACCCTAATCAAACACTCCTGAACAAGCTAATCAAGGTCTTAAGGGTTACTAGAAAGCTACAGGAAGGTGAGTTTTTATCAGGGTTGGAGCTAAACTCTGCAGGATTGTGGCTCTCCAGGACCGACGTTGGCCACCCCTGCTTTAGTTGTTCGTACATTTATGTAGCATCTCATATAATATCCCATAGGAGATGATTATAGGATATCTTATGAGCCTTGGGTGCATTCGTTAAACTCACAAACAATAATTCATGTGCAATTGGTACATTCATAGAACATATCATGAGCTTTTGGTGTATCTACAGACCATCATATGAGGCTTTGTTCCTTCTGTAGCACATCTCGCACAGCATCTCGTTTGCCTGAGGTATATACATCACATGCTATGGTCTGCTGATTCTGAGCTTGTCAAGATACCTCTGCAAACTGTTTTCCCACAGTTTTTTGTGAGACAGAGATGCCAAAGATTTCTTTGAAAAGCTAATGTCCATCTGGTTTTCCTGAACTGCATAAACAGCGGACAGCATCTGTTTTTATGGCATCCAGCTGTTTGTCAAATGCTGACAGTCTAAGGACCACTTGTGGCATTGCTGCTTGAGAGCATGGACCTTAACCAAAGTGATTGCTTAATTTGATTTCATTGTTCGGGGTAATGCTATTGCGCATAATCGCTTTGTGAATCGTTTTGTGTTTTATTGAGGAGGAGAGAGGAGAGCAGAAGAACTGACCACAGAGAGATTAATTGGACCACCAGCTATGTTTGGCTCATGCTTTGCTTACTATGTTGTCCTTCTTGATTTATATGGGTGGTTAAGCAGATTTGATGGTCATCTGATTTCTTTTTGAATTGAATAGAAATATCAGTGGTGGGCCTGCAATGTCTGTATTGTTATATGATTACAAATGTCAGCTAACTTGGTGACTTTTTTTAAGCACACCCATTTCTGCTGTCGAGACCGTTTAACCAAAAAGTATTTTTTAGTGGACATCAAAGGCTAAAATCCACATAGATATTTGTCAGAGTGATGTGTTTTTGTTGACATGCCTCAATAATAACTTGCCTGTTGTGGCAGGAACCGATTAGCCTTTGTAGAACTAATATTTGTAATTTCCTATTAGTTCAAAGCCTCTAATAATTGTGAATCTCACAAAACTTGTCAAGAGCATGTCTGACCATATTTCGCCCCCAAACTCAAAAAAAAAAAAAAAAAAATAAAATAATTAAGCGATTTAGTAGGTCGATTGTTTGAGCATCCCAACCAGCCCAACGTTCTCATTTACCTTGTTCATCTTCTCAACACAAATGAAGATATTTTAATGGATTTTAATGGCTCTATTTAAAGTCCTAAAACTTTCACGATTCAGAAAGACGGTTATGTAACTCGTATGAATCGAGCAGTTTAAATCCAAGTTTTCTCAAGATACGCAATCGCTTTATATGATATAATTTAGACTATTATTCACATGTAAACAATGATCATTCATTGAGCACATTCAATGGTAAAGAGAAGGTCGACATGCTTCACTGTTAAGCAGATTTGATGGTGATATCAGTCAGTGCATTAATCGTCACTACACAATGTGGGCATTTGGTGTTTTGCGGAGGATCAAATATGATTTACACTAACTGATCTCTCAAATCTATTTCTTCCCTGTTCATTCTTTTAAACTAAAAAGGGAGTGTACCTTTTAAAATCCTTACCACTGGAGTTTGTGGGTTGTTAATGTCAGCCATTGTAGTGTATTACGCTTCTTTAATAATTTATCCAACATGATATCACTAGCATAGAATGGCTTGCTCAGTCCGTACAGTCTGAATCTGGAATGTATTTTTATCCTTATTTCAGTGTAAAACTGCAAAAAGGATGTCAGTGTTTACAGTGATCACCGAGTCCTAATTGAATGAATTATGTCTATCCACGGACAACTTTAGAATGAAAAGGGAGCGTGCAGGTTTTGACGCAAATGCTAAAGTGGATCTGGTGCAGGAACGGCCGGGCTTTTGTGTGGGTGGAAGCTGATATCCTCTTGGGACGTCGGCTGTTTCAGAGTGTCACAATAGCATTCTGCTGATCTGGGTTTGAGACTCGTCTCGATAAATGAGGAACACAGTGTGAGAGAGGAACAGTTCCCTTAACTTCTGCTTTTTTTGTGCCACTCATTCATGTAGGCACCTTTTTAAAAATGTCCTTATTTCATTTCAAAATGTCTGTTTATAGTTGAGTGGTTATGTTGAAAGAATGTTTTTTGGGTAACAAACAGTGTCTATTACATTTGTGACAAGACACCTTAATTTGAAATAGAAAACCTATGCCGTTTTCGTAGCTTAGCAGGTTATTTAGCTTTTTGTTAATTTATTTAAAAGATAAATTAGCCTACACAACTTGTCAGAGGTGTAATGTCATCCTTTTTTTTTTTTTTTTTTGTAACAATGTTTCAGGTATCAGATTGAAGACGAATCATCAAACCTTGATGAGATGCCCTTGATGATGTCAGAGGAAGCTTTCGAAAATGATGAGAGTGACTATCAGACCCTGCCCAGAGCCAGAGTGAGTCAGAGACGCAGAGGACTTGGCTGGTTCCTCTGTGGAGGATGGAAGATCCTGTGCAGCAGGTAACAGCCTGCATGAGAGCACATGTTAATATTTAGGCATTAAAGGGATAGTTCACCCAAAAATGAAAATTCTGTCTTTTACTCACCCTCAGGTTGTTCCACACCTATATGAATTTATTTCTTATGCTGAACACAAAAGAAAATATTTTGAAGAATGTTGGTAAACAGTTGATGGGCCCAACATACTATGGAAGTCAGTGATGCCCATCAACTGTTTGGTTACCCTTCCAAATATCTTTTGTGTTCAGCAGAAAAAGACATTCATACAGTTTTGGAACAGTAAATGATGACAGAATTGAACCCTTATTTGCTGTTCGGGATGTTTTCATCCACTATGGGGAATTTTTGAGTCTTAATTTGGCCATAACTTTCTCCGTGTTTCAGCAAACGGAATGATTTTTGGTGACAAATCTTATTTTGACACATATTTTGGGAAAATGCTTTGAAAATTTTCAAAAACTCAACAGCACTCTGTGGGCAAATTCACTACCCTAACGTTATTTTAACTGCTTTAAAAATGTATCAGATAAATATTTTTTTTGCTTAAATCTATTAATCAACCTCAATCCTGATCAAAACTACTAAATTAAAAAAAAAAAAAAAAAAAAAAATTCAGGATTTTAACTCTTTAATTGCCAAATTCATAAATGATGCCACTGATTTGGGAACAAACGTGTCAAAGATTAGAAACAACATTGTTAGTTTTTGTGCAGTATCAGATTTTAACGTTTTAAAGAGTTAAAATCCTGAATTTTTTATTTTTTTTTCATTTAGTAGTTTTGATCAGGACTGAGGTTGATTAATAGATTTAAGCAAAATAAATTGAATTTTTTTTTTTTTTATCTGATACATTTTTAAACAGTTAAAAGTAGTGGCTGTTTTCAGCCACGAGCATAACGAAAGGGTAGTGAATTTGAACAATGCACAAGGGTTAAATTTTTGGATGAACTATCCCTTTAAGTTGCTTCCTTCAATATCCGAGTGCTCACAAATGATCTGCATAGACAATATTTGCCTATCCAAAGTGAACCACTTTGTAAACTTGATGCTGTCTCAAAAATTTGATGCTCATGGTGAAAGATGCTGAAAAGACCAAAAGCATAGAAGGAATCTGTTCTGTGTGAATGGCCCCATATTCATAAACTCGACTCCAAATTAGGAATGTGACAGTGAGGAAGTTTTCTCACTGATATAAGAACTTGTATAAAAACGACAGTACACTTTACTTGAAGGGGTGTGCTTAAGACCGACATGACACCTTCATAATCGTGACATGATGCACGGCATAAATATGAAGGAGGATTTATGCATGTTTATGACAACTGACATGAAGTGTCATTCGCTCAATTATGTAATTTTTAATGCAAAGCTGACATTGTTTGAGACGTCTTTGTTATGTCAAGTTGTCATAACAATGTCATCTTTGCACTAAAAATGACATAATCGTCAGACGTGTCATAAACCCTCCTTCATATTCACAATTATGAAAGTGTCATGTCAGTCTTATCCACACCCCTTCAAGTAAAGTGTTACCAAAACGACACCAGTATTACGATAACGGCGCTTTCGAATGCACACTTGCTTTTCACTTTTACATTAGCGATCACACGTACTCTGTGTATAGGCCTATAATTTTGGGCATAAGGGAGCCGCCATCAATATGCAGGGAAATAAAATCGCTTTTAAATGCGTGCTTGTTTTTCCTTTTCCTTTTGAATTCGTGTTCAAGCATACTTTGTGTACTGATCGCACATTTTCCAAGATAAGAAATGTCAATGATCCTGTTGCGCACCTAATCATCCCGTCAGTCATCTCCTTACTCTTGTCACGTGATAAGTTACATCTGACTCTTCAGCTTGTGCTGTATATGGAGTAGAGCGGCGTCCATTGTCCAACTGAACCAAATGTTTTTTTATTTCTATAAAAAAAGCAAAAAGACAGTGGTGGCTAAGCAATGTTATCGGTGTGCAGTCGAACACCGTGTAACACCAACGAGCATAGCAAACCTACTGCAAATAGATTGTTCTTTTAATGGCACTTTCACACCAAGTGTGATATAAAGTTTTAAGGTAAGGTATAAAGTATAAAGGGTTTTATCAGAACATATTGCAGAGGACATCATCTACAGGTTTGTTGTTCCCTTAAGGTAGCTACCACTAGGCCTAGGAGTATATGTTATTACTTGTGATTCATATCATGTTATTAATATGATTTAAAGTTTGTTCGTATTTGATTGACAGTCATAGACTGCTAGACAGACAGACGTTTTGTGAAAACATTCAAAAGATCTTGGCCTTCACATTTTGTTAATAAAATGTCACCATTGTCATGCAGCCTATTGTGTGTGTGTGTATGTAGCGCTTGTGCCAGGTTGGCTCAGATCCTTTCTAACGCACCGGTAACTGTGCATGAAATACATACACAAGCACAGGTTTTGTTTTTGGTTGAGGTGCTCTCTGCGCATCATCAGTCAGAAGGTCAGACACGCCAACTGAAAATTTGCTTATCCAGCCAACAATATCAACGAGCTCAATGTCTATTTTGGACGTGCATTCCCAGAATATATCAATGCCTTTTGTGTTGCATCAAAGACGTGTGACGCAAGTGTGATTAAAAGATATATTAGTAATTTATGGTTATGAAAGTGTGTACTTGACTCTTCTTCACTTATGCACTAGGTTATCAGCAGCGCATCTCAATTGTAAGCTGGGTATTGATTTTTTTTCTTCACCTAATGAACAAATGGGATTTCACACAGCTGACCAGTTTGCTGCTTTCCAGTAATTTTCTGTTTGCTTAGGCAAAGGATTATGAAATGAACAAATAATTCAAGCAGAATAACTCTGCTTATTCAAACGGCCCTATTATTTGAACTACATTCATTTGAGCAAATAATCTCTCTTATGAATCAGGGCGCTGGCACTTACAGACAGGAGACAAAAGGGGCCAACACAAATATTATTATATATATTTTTTTCAAGGTTTATGTAATTTAGTTCAGTGCCAGCCAAACCAATCGGCATGACTGTGTACACTGCTCAGAGTACCGGCAAAGTACCGTCACGCCGTTCAGCAGGGATGGCAACCGCTAGAATATAAAATGAATATGAAGGTCAACAAAGTGTTTGGCTCTCTCTCTGACCTTCACAGCGAATCGGAGCTTTCGTTTTACTAGGGAGGGGTTTATTTGGCAGGGGGGGTTATAGAGGACATCATCTACAGGTTTGTTGTTCCCTTTAGGTACCACTAGGCCTGCATGGAACCCGCAGGAACCTCAGATGAGTTTCGTAAAGTTTGTCTTTAAATCTTTAACCCCCTTGCTAGTTACTTGTATTTATTTTCAATATGTGTAATAAATTAAAGGGATAGTTCACCCAAAAATGAACATGACCCCATGATTCACTCACCCTCAAGCCATCCTAGGTGTCTATAACTGTGTTCTTTCAGATCAGAGTTATATTTTAAAATATCCAAGCTCTTCCCAGCTCTGTAATGGTAGTGAATGGTGCTCCTGATTTTGATGTCCAAAAAAGTGCACAGTGCAAAAGAGTAATCTCTGACCTGACACATTGACGGAACGTGGAAGTGCAGAGGAGAGTTTTTAAAGAGAAATATCAGAGGACTTGGATATAAGAGGTTTGAGTTTCTTGCCCAGCCTTATTTGTTTGAACCGCAAGAGGCGTCTAAGCTTAAGCTACTCCTAAATTCTATGTCATGCATCACATCAGCAAGCCGATTTGTGTAGGCCATCTGCGGAAGCTGGTTATTTGAGTTTATAAAGTTTGTAAATATGGATAGTTTTCTTACAAAAACCCATCGCTTTGCTTTAGAAGGCCTTTATTAACCTTCTGGAGTCATATGGATTACTTTTGTGATGGATGGATGCACCTCTTTGGACTTAAAAATCAGGAGCACCATTCACTACTATTATTAAGCTTGGAAGAGCAAGGATATTTTTTTAATTCAACTCTGATTGTGTTTGTCTGAAAGAAGATAGTCATATACACCTAGGATGGCTAGAGGATGAGTGAATCATGGGATAACTTTCATTTTTGCTTGAACTACCCTTTAACTCACATTTCATACTACCTCTTGTTTTTTGGCTTGCTTGGTTGGGGACACTTGCTTGATGTTCAGCAGTGTTTTTGATATGCCTGCATTGGCACTGTTTTCTCCAGTGCTGATATACATAACTTAACTAGACTAATAACTATTGATCTTTCAATAGCATGGAATAAATATGGAAAATGACACCGTTTTCTTTGGGAAAAATATTATTTGCCAATTATTACTGTAAAGCTGCTTTGCCACAATTTGCATTGTAAAAAGTAAAGGTGACTTGACTTGACTACTATGCATGAATCTTCAGTACATGAAAATATATTATATTATGGAAGTAAAATGAGTTGCTTGTTGCAATGAAATACCAATTTAAAATGTCTTTTCGAGGGTTTAGAGAGTATTCGCACTTTTCTGGCTCTACCGTTTCAGTGTTACTTCTTAGTGGAAGTGCTCTGTGTCGTCTGCTTAAAGTTCAAGTGAAACTAGACTGAGCTAGGCTTCCTTCACTCTCTGTAACATCAGTTACATTAATGTTGCATTAACGTCAGTTGTATTTCAAGTGGAATCAACTGGATACGCGTGACTGGTGATGAATTCCACAAAAGGTCTCAGTGTTCGTTTTCAAGAGCATTTTAAGTGATTAACAGGGTGATAATTCAACAAAATTGCCGGTTCTCAGCGCAACCCTTAAATTAGCAGTAATGACCAGCCTTGATATTTGTTAATTATTCGGTCAGGGATATTTTTAAATTAAGACCATTTACTGGAATCCAGGCTTGAACTGCGCCTGTAGCAATGTGTCTCCTTTAAATGAATTTGTCTAATCACTGGATGATCTTTTTCCTCCTGTGGTCTCTGTCACGCAGCTGTTGTGAATGTCTGGTTCACACATGTCGCAGGAAGAAAGAGCTGAAGGCTCGGACAGTGTGGCTGGGACATCCCGAGAAATGTGAAGAGAAGTACCCCAAAAATGCCATCAAGAATCAGAAATACAACATTGTCACTTTTGTGCCAGGGGTAAGGCCATATAAACAATCTCTGACTTGTAAAATGTTGTGTTATTTTTGTATGTTCATGTTATAATTTATAATATTTATTATTTGTTTTAGTTTAATGTTCAAAGGTGCAGAACTTTTTTTATGCCTAGGCTGTTTAAAGTGAAATCTCTACCTGTTGTATGCACAGCAGATTTGCTCAGTAATCAGGTTAATGTGTAACTAGCTGTGAAGTAAGGGGGTGTAACAGCAATCTAGCGGATCTTTTTCCACTGAGTGTGTAAGTGATCTACTGTATTATGACTGTTGGCGATGTCTTATTCAGGCGAACGCACCTTGTGTATGTGTCCTTGGCAAAGCATTTGCAGCTTGTACAATGAATTATGTATAAGCCAATCAGGTGTGCCTCTAAAAGCTATGTTAGTATGTCACATTTATTACCGTCATTACAACACTGAGCATTTAAATGTTTTTTAATCCATATTGTCATGCGTATATTATCAGATCTTCATTAAATATGTTGCTGTTGTTGATTTATTTGTGATGCTTTCTTTTTCTTTTGTTTTTAGGTTCTTTACCAGCAGTTTAAGTTCTTTCTCAACTTGTATTTTCTGGTAGTGGCTTGTTCTCAGTTTGTTCCATCGCTTAAGATAGGATATTTGTACACCTACTGGGCCCCGCTGGTGAGTACATCTAACCGTACAAAGGTGGAGATTGAACACTGAAATGTAAATTCATTCATCAGTTTTGTTGTTCCTTTTTTTTTTCTTGTTGTTTAGGGTTTTGTGTTGGCTGTCACCATGGTGAGAGAGGCAGTTGACGAAGTTCGCCGCTGCAGGAGAGATAAAGAGATGAATTCCCAGCTGTACAGTAAACTCACAATGAGAGGTGACCACAATATGACACATTCTGATGATATTATGCATGTTGTGTCGTATGCACACGTTTTGAGCTCCATTGACTAACTGCAAGAGTTACAGCCTTTGGAACCTATGAAAATAATTTAACAGTGATTAGTTTAAAAAAAAATAAAAAATTGCCAAGTATTCAAATTCTCATTCAATATTTTAGGAATCATTGATAAACATTGGTGATGTGCCAATTGTTGAGCTTCGATGATAAAGTAGTTTCTCCAAACAAAAAATGCAAATGACTTTTGTTAAAGGCCCTGTCTGGTTTTAATTTATAAATAAATTATCCGTAAAGAATGTCTTTCTCCATCTGGTTGGAAACGGGTACTCCGGTAGGCGCTTTTGTGTGCGTGTGTGAAATCTTAGTGGCTCTGTTCATTCTCTGTCACTATGCATGTTCTGATCATTTTTTAGAACAATCACACAGAACAGAATCAAATTTATAATGTAAAATTGAAAAAAAAAAAACTAATTATTTTGACAACCCCAATATTTAAAATTTTAAAAATAGTTTTTATTAAATCTGAATAGCCTAAGGCTTCATTCTTTTTACAATTATTTGTCTTATCTTGCATTTCAGGGAAGGTCCAAGTAAAGAGCTCAGACATACAAGTTGGAGATTTAATCATTGTGGAAAAGGTTTGTTGTCCTTTTTTTTTTTTTTTTTTTTTTTTAATCCCTTCCTCTCTTTTGTTGTTCCGGGTATCGGCATAAACTTTCTGCTATGTGATCCGTCACATGAAATCCTGTCATTCTTTCAGTGGGACATTGTGTCTGTCTCTCCGCTTACTGTCTGTGGTTCGCTTTAATTGCTTGCTAGGGAAATGACCTTGTTCAATTATTCAACACAACGCTAAAATAGGACTAACGTTACAGAACTGGAGATATATATTATATATATATGTATATATATATATATATACACACACATATACATATATACATATATAAATATACTTATGTATATAAATATAGCATGGAAATCCTATGTATCCTATGTTTTGTGTTATAGAATCAGAGAATTCCTGCTGATATGATTTTTCTGAGAACCTCTGAGAAGACGGGTAAGTTTCACTCTTCACATACAGAGCTTTCAATTGTCCCTCATAACTACTTGTCATTAAGCCAGTGGTTTCCAACACTGTGCCCGCAGGCACCTGGTTGCGCATATGCAGCCTGTGAGTCACTTGTGGAGCACATTTTAAAAATATACATTTTATTCCTTGATATTCTTTCTTTTTCGTGAAAGATAACAAGATATCAAACCAAGTTGCTTCGAACTCAGCCCAAGGTGATTTTAGTGGATATATTCATAAATCCGTACAGTTCAAGCGTCTTAAAAGAGAAACCACAGGTAGTTCATCGGATTAACCATCTGCAACTAATCGCAAAGCGTACAAATACTTTGTCTTAATTTTCATTTGAAACCTTACAAACATCTTTATGAGAGCTGTTTCTCTTGAAAAGTGTACTTGTACATTCCTTCTTTAAGTGCCACTTGGTTTTGATATTTTGTTGAAGTGTACATGGCTGATGCTTCACTTGCTAGTTTGAAAGTGGCACTTCTTGCTTTCTGAGAAACCATGTTCTCTGTGAGTGAGAGTGTGTGTACAATTACCAGCATTTACTTGACGCTGAGCCATATAAATGACTTAGAGTCACATTGTGACACATTATTACAGTATTTTGGGGCATACGGTTTTCACAAGTTGTTGAAATTGCTGTGCTTTTCATAGTGAGTGAGTGATACTTACCAGTATTTCTTATCAATTTATATTTATAAATACATTTATATTTATATTTATGACCAGATATGATATAATAAGAAATGACCAGATATGTTTTGACTGTGCTTCAGTAACATAGACAAACTCAGTATATGGAGCTTGATGAACAGTGAAGCGTTTGCTCTGAGAGCTTAAAGACTGCGACCTTTCCTGTCTACTGCCTACTGTTATATCAGTCTTGTCTGAGATCAATATGAACAATATGTTAAGCATTCAGAGTTCTTTAGTGTATAGGGGCCAAGGTTTTGGCCCATAACAAATGCGTCCTTCACACATACGTCTCCAGCCCTCGCACTTTTCTGTCTGTAAATAAAGATAATACAACTTCAGAACAGATCACTGGATGTTTTCAGGTTAAATTTGATTTTTGAAAGAATATTGTGAAATTATTTTATTCTGTCACATTTAAGATGCAAATGTTTTGGTTTTCCAGGTTCGTGTTTTATTAGAACAGACCAGCTGGACGGAGAGACAGACTGGAAACTGCGAGTTGCTGTTGTTTGTACTCAAAGACTACCTGCCTTAGGGGTATGAACGCTGTCTTGCACAAAAACACTACATACTAGATATTGCTGGGATCTTAACGCATGTTAATGATGAATGATACAAACATTTGTTGATATAAGATGCTTGACTTGTATAAAATACGATGTTATGATCTAGTCCCAGTCTTTCACATTTTAAGCTTGGCTCACATAAATGTTTTTATACCAAAGTAGTCTGTGAGGTATGAAGAAAAAATGTGACTGTTGATTCTTCTCTTTTTTGTGGCATAAAATTTACTTGAATATGCTTCTGTATAATAACAAAAATGATTTTATTGCTCAAAATAAAGTATATTAAAAATATATTAGTGCTATAAAAGTAAGATGATTCGAACCATCAAAGACATGCTTCCAAAATCACATTTCAGCTCCTTCTGTTCTGTTCTCGGATGGGTCGGTAACTTAACCCCCGTAGGCCCACACTCAGACTCTCTCAGGCTGATGATACGAAGGCTCATGTTTGATATCACTGTGTATCTGATTTACTGGACGGAGGGTTTGTTTCACATGGGCCGGTAACTTTACCCCGAGAGACAACTGGAATCCGCCAAACGGTCTGTCTCCCAGTGCCATCAGCGTGGAGATGACACTCACCTCGAGCAAGGGTTCACGTTTGTATTTGTCTTTCCGAAACCACTTAATGTGATCACAGAATTAAAATTTCAGCAAGTCGCCGAATGATTGGCGCAGTAAAGCAGCGGGAGCGGTCGGATCGGGTGTACGGTGGGCTTGACAGTTAGATCGCAAAACGTCCCTGTTTTTCATACTTGCAGACACGTCATCGAATGCAAAAGTCATTTTAACTTGTAAGCAAAGTTTTGTCTAGTTTTAATTCTGTTGTTTTGTCTGCATTATCCATTCTGTTTGAAAGGATGTCAGAAGGGGCTTATTGTCATGAGAATCACTCTGATTGCTAGTCACTTTGAGTCCTGCCATAACACTTGCACGAACAAGAGGTTGGGTTTGGGCCGAGCCCAAAACTTTGTTCATGGGATGACATTTCTGGTGCTGATTTATTGCGTTAATGTTTTTCTTGACCTTTCCGTTTGCTTATTGGCAGGATCTCTTCTCCATCAGCGCGTACGTTTACGCCCAGAAGCCTCAACTGGACATTCACAGTTTTGAGGGGAACTTCACAAGGGTAAGAGAAACTGCTATTAATAAAGGAATTTTTACGAGGCTTCATTTAGCATGCGCTGTGACGTCACGGCCCCAATTTAAACCCGCTGTTAGGTTTTTGTAGAGGTATTTAATGTTGTGTTGTTGCCCAGTAAACTAAACCTAACCGCTGTTTTTAATTGCACATTAAAATAACATGGATTCTCAAAGTGTGCCTGTTCACATGACTATGAGCTGAAGTGTCTCTGGAATGTAAAAGCGGCCAACGAGGCGCATTCCTCACAACGCTGATGACATCACGGGTTGTTAGGCTCACTCCCAGCCCATTGGCCGAGCACAGTTCCTTATTAACAGCAGATTAGCGCAGTACCGGAGAAAGAGAGCGGGAGGGAAAAAAGGAAAAAAGGGACCCCCACATGAAGCCCGTCTTTGTTTGAAGTCTTCGCTCTTGGCCACACAGCATGCAGGGGCAGAAGATCACTTCCTGCGCTGAGTCACCCTCCTGAGCCTGCTTTCACAAATCTGCAGCTACAGGGACACACTTCCAAATGCTGTTTCCCACAGTTCTTTACTGCTCACACACTTGCTACACCTTATTGCCACTTCAGTGCTTTATTTATTTAAAGGAGTATGTTGTCATTATGTACTCACCCTTTTGTTGTCCAGGCCCATAGAAATTTCTCTCTTGAATTCTTGAATTTGAAGAACATTCTCTTTTTAATTAAAACAAATTTAGATAGAATTTAAAGCTTTAAATCTCTTGCCCCAATCGTTATAATTGCATAGAAAAGTGCCTCCGGTACATTATTCAAAATTACACGAGGGTGAGTAAATGATGACAGAATTTTCATTACTGAGAGAACTATCCCTTTAATAAAGTGTTATGATTCAGACGTCAATACAGGCCCTTACAATGACATTTTAATCCATTGATTAATCACCTGATTGATCGCTTCTGCTTTTATTTTGTAAGTCACTTTGGATTAAACAATCAATAAATTGAAATGTGAGTATGATTCGTAATGTGCCGCATGCACTCACATCTGTGTTAGGATCAGAGAGGTCAGCCTGACATGATGTTCACTCTTGATGTTTTTTTACACTTCTCTGGACACCTCTGTATTTAAACAGGTGTGTGTATGTTTGTTTAGCAAAATTTGGAAATAATTTCTAACTAAAACATTTCTTTTTGGGTCGGGGTTAGTTTTCTAGAAAAGAAGTCTGATTTGTTAAATACAGTAAAATTATTAAATATTACAACTGTTTTCTGTTTTGGCATATTTTAAATCATTCTAATTTTCTGAATTGGTGCTCATGAAACATTTATTATTAGCAGTGTTGAAAACAGTTGTGCTGCCTAATATTTTATGAAAACCATGATACAATTTTTAGGATGATTTGATGATTAGAAAGAAAAACAAACAGAATTTATATGAAAGAGAAATGTTTTTTTTTTAACAATGTAAAAGTCTCTACTGTTACTTTTGATCAGTTTAAGATTTCCTTAATGTAAAGTATTATTTTCTTTCCAAAAAAAAAAAAAAAAAAAATTTTTTTTGACTAGTTGATTGCAGACATTTGAATGGTAGTATAAAAATAATTGAGTTCCAAAATAATAAATAAAAGAAATTCTCATTTATAGAGAAATAAATGCATGTCCATATATTTGTAAGAAGAAAGGGGGTTTAACTAGATTTAGTCATAAACTGATCAGTTCACGTTACAGACTAAATAGGTAGTTCATCCAAAAGTGAAAATTCTATTATCATTTGTGTTCTTTCTTCTGCAGAACATACAAGATATATATATTTTTTCTTTATAAATATTGGTAATCAACAGTTTTGATGAACATTGACTTGTATATCATTGACAAAATTTCTCAAAATATCTTCTTTAATGTTCAGCAGAAGAAAGAAAGTCATAAAGGTTTGGAACAACATGAGGGTGAGTAAATGATGACAGAATTTTCATTTTTTGGTGAACTATCCCTTTAAGTAATGACAATGCCTTAACCATGTCTTTAACATTTGGGGGACCAAAGTGTTTTTTTTTTTGTTTTGTTTTTTTGTGTTTTTAGTCGTTTAGCCGTTGGTATTTTTATTTAAAGAAAGGAGTAAAAGAAGTTCTAGGTCTAATTGTAGCCCATAACTTTTTGTGCAGATTTTTAAATAAAATATTATTCGTACATTCACTCTTGTTTACAAACTAAGTAAGCAAGATATGTCAAAAATGTAAAAACAACAACAAAAAACATTTTCATTGCATACTTTCAATTCAAAATGGAGAAATTCAATAAAGTTGAGTCATTTGCATCACTGTATGTCAAATATTAAATGTTTAGCTACTATATCTTACCATGCATCCACTCTTCACTGTAAAAACTAAGTGTCGCGTTGGAATTAACGCCTTCTTAAGTGAATAGTAAGCCCCGTCGTCTTTGATCTGATTGGCTGTCATTTTGACATTGATGAAAGCTGCCTGAACATGGCACTGTTGTCCTAACAACAAACAGAGCAGTGCGTAATAGAGAGTAGCATTAAGAAATATCAAATATTGTGGAGGACAATTTAGCCACTTGTCCCCCTCGATGCCAATGGTGGCTACGGCCTTGAGTTATTATGCAGCCAAATGTTTCTCATTAAACTGTCAGATTCACAGCTGCGGAAAAAAAGATGGAATGCTCATCTTGGAACTTTTCCTTTCTATTTTAACGAAAACTTTTAATTATACCTAAAAGTTTTATATATCTTTTATCCTAAGAATGGAGTTATGATTTATGTTTTAAAGCACTCCCATTTCTTTTGAGCCTTATCGTTGATAAAAAGCCTTTTCTCTTGATAAACCTCTCTCTAGTTTCTGACAGGTTGGCATTGCTAAATCTGTTGGCCAGAAAGAGACAAATGACAAAAGCAAGTGGGCCGTCTTGAATAGGGGACACATCTCTCTCGCTATCTGCATCAATGCGCATGTCTCGGCAGCTGCGATGTGTGTGGCCCTCTTTCTCACTGTATATTATGCCCTACTGACAACGGATAATTAGATATCATCTGTATTCACCCAGCCGCAACATGTTATGTGGAAAAAAGCATTTAAAGATTTAATTTCTGTGCTTCTCCCCTGATTTATGGCCTGGTGTCAGAAATTCTGTTCTGTTCTGCTCAGCACAGAGCGTGCTAACACTAAACGAGGCCTTATTATGATGTTCAGCATGGCGCTGTTTTTGTAAACAAGGCAAATCAAGTCAAACTGATTTCACCATTCCCTCTAAATGGACTGTGTCGCTTAACTGGGCATTAGTGTAATTCAATCTGTTGTCTAATTCCCTACTTACCGTTCATCGTGACGAAAGTTCATCGATTCATTATTTGTCATTTTTATTGACCTGCTTTTTAAAGGCCATAATTGATAACCGCTTTTTCCTGTGCTAGATAACCATGAAATCAAAACAGAATGAGATGTATAAACCCAGACTAATGTACGACCTCTGTCCCCCAGGAGGACTGTGACCCTCCCGTCCACGAGAGCTTGAGCATTGAGAACACCCTGTGGGCCAGCACTGTGGTGGCATCTGGTAAGCAAAGTCTTTTCCAGCATGAAATTTCTTTCATAGAAATATAAGAAAAACACAAGCCTCAGAGGTCTGAAATATTCATCACAGGTCAAATATCTTTCGAGTTTATTGTGTTGTAGAAGAGTGTGCCGTTGATACAGAGGCAATCCACCAGCATCACTCAAGACCCCCTTCGCTCTCCCGTTTGTTTGTCACTTGAGAACACCAGACTCATCTGCTACTATTCAAACAATCTCATGAGCAGAGAAATATGAGGAGCCGTTAATGGGAAGCCAAAGTGTCTGGCTTTTTGCAGTCCTATCCCTGCGGTGTCGATGAAATGTGTCCCCAAAGAACAGGTCCGAGATCGGTTTTTGCCGCGACTCTTTCTCCGACATCTCCTAGGGGTCTGTTGTTTAGAATCTGATCCCAGTTCAACAATAATAGCGGGGCTATTCCTTCAAGCGGCGTGCGTTTGTGCCAGCGATCGGCCCTTCATTGATCTGTGGTTGCCCGGCTCTTGGTTCTCCAGGGTTTTTAGAGGTTCTTCTTATTCCCCAGCATGGTGTGACCTTCAGCCGAAGAAAGTCCTTCCATATCTCCCCACAAAACACAGTCTGGTGACGTCATCCAATCCAACCAAGCAGACCCAACACAAAACACCATGGGGCGAGAAACCGATATGCCCTGTAGTCCTAGACCATTAAAGACCCCCTTGAGAGTGGCCTAGGTTTCGCTGCTTTCCAAACATGAAACGATATGTCGAGCTTAAAGAAAATGAGCAATATTTAAACTCGGTTGCAGAGCGTTTTACATTGTGTTACTGTGTTTAAACAAAAGTTGAACTTCGGCGCGTCCTCGTTTAGTGGTGAGGCTGCATACTCCATCAGTAATTAGTTTACTTTAATGAATCAGTCCATTACCAAAGCAGCACCATTGATCTGACTATAATAGGCCTCATTGTAACGGTTTATTTCTGGGTGTCCCACATATTGAATCATTTGTCTGAGTCTCAGCTGCATCCGTTAACTGGAAACACACTTTTTGAGCTAATTGTTCATTAGGCCGGCCAGAGACACATGGCCTGTTTATTTATTGTTGTCCGTTTGCAGTCAGTCATCCAATGTGTCCCTTTTTTCCAGGTACTGTCATAGGTGTGGTCATATATACAGGAAAAGAGATGCGAAGTGTGCTGAACACGTCGCAGTCCAAAAACAAGGTGGGTTTGTTTGTCTGGCTATAAGTGAAATACTTGGTATCTTTAATTAGTTTTTGTCCCAAAGGCAGATTGCTTGGAAAAAAAACTAATAATAATAATAATAATGACATACAAGTATGAGTTGTGAAATCTACAGTTGTATTGTCAATATTCACTAGAAATTACCCAGGGATTGTTTTTGCTTTTAACCTTTCAATATAGACTTAACCAAATAAAAACAGCGAACAGTTGAGTTGGTTTTCAACCCTGATCTTAGTGATGAATTTGGACCTGTCGATGTGAAAGGACAACCCCAGAGAGATTAATCTAGAGGGAAATTAACCAACCAAGGGCTTGCGTGACATTTGTGGCAGAGCCTTAATCCCGCAGAATTCCCCTTAATGATTAGATACAGTGGACGTCAATGCTGTAAAAGTAAACTTAAAAACGTCAAATCCCATTACACTCATTACCCCTCCCCTAACTGACCCCTGCTGTCTTTGGCCCTTTTTTTTTTACTTATCCACATAGTTCGCTCTGACATTGTTCTACTCATGTATGTACACTACTGTTAAAAATTTGAGTGGTAAGACTTTTTTTTATGCTTTCGAAAAATTAAAAGGGCCTTACACTCACCAAGCCTCCATTTATTTGATCAAAATAAATACGGTAATATTGTGAAATATAACTACAATTTACCGTAACTGTTTTCCATTTTAATGGTAGGGTAGGCAATTTTTTAAATAAACACTTTTTGTTATACTGGTTGAAACACTCTTCACATCCTAGCAATCAATAATAGAAGTAGTCTATTATTATGGAAACCCATAATGTTCTACTTGGAGCTGTTCACATCCTCTGAGACATTTCTATGTCAACTCTAGCAATGCCCGAAATGACTCTGAAGCAGTCAGGTGTTACAAGTATGAGCTCTGTAAGTTGTTACGTTCAGTATTAATGTAATGTCATGTGCTCTCAGACATGAGAAAATTTGACGACATCTCTCGTTTCGTGACACTTTGCAGATTCTGCTGTGTGCGTTCACGTGTTTCAAAGGAGGCGTGGCTTTGGAGAGCGCTCTGACGGGGGGTTGAATCTCATGCTTTTAAAGCTAGCTTGCTATAGACGTCACGGCACTGTCGCTTGCAGCTGTGCATGCATACTGGTGGTAGAAAAACAGCGGTAACAAGTGGAGGGAAATTGGCAAAATTAACAGAATGAGATGTTTTGTTGTGCTTTTGGTTGTCCGAATAGGAATGCAAAAAAATATAGTCTTCATTTTTATCAGGCATGAAAATCGCTCACCTTTCGGCGAAATTCGCCGTTTTGAAACCAAAATAGGTGACCTACGTGAATCGTGTAGATTCGATGAGAAAACTTTTTTTAGAGGGGGGGGGGGGGGGGTGGTATTCATATCCAGTGAACTGCGATTCAGTGAATTGCGAACAGTGAATTGCGAACTAGGTTCTTCCCCCAAATAGCAAGTGAGAGATGATTGACAGATGCGTAAAGCCTATCATTAAAAAGAGACTGAAAATCGACACCAATAAAGATTCCCGCTCGATCCCCCTTCCACTCGCGCCTTTTGACTGACGAACAGTAGGCGACAGTAATCGCGGTACTTCTGACTCCTGAAGGTAAACGGCCTGGGTTCGATGTGGAAAGGTGAAATATTGTTTTGAGTTAACTTAATCCTCTGGATTCGATGATCACACGGATCGCATGGATTATCTTAAAACACTCCGTCATTTATGTTTCCTCAGATAAGAGGAAGACATCAACAAGCCATGCAAATGATAAAATGCTCAAGTAATGCTGAACAATAAATCTTAATAAATTTGAAATCGCTATGGCTTAGTGATTATGAAAATGTATTAATCTGAATTATATAACATTGTATTGGCTGTCAATCATGATGGAAGAGTTCAGTTACAGCATGTCCACCATCTCTTGTGGGGTTATGCATTAAGCCATTTGTGGTGCCCCGACCACATTGTGCCTCATATACTGTAAATGTTAGACCCAGTGACGGGCTGGCATGAAATGGCTTGCATAATACTTAGTAAGGAGGCCATAATAATTTTTGACTCATGGCTGAAGTTAAGTTTCTCCAGCTCTCCCCAGGTTGGCAAAAAAGCATCTCAAAATGCATCAGATTGATGCTTTAAAATGTGGAATATTTAAATTTTTCTTCCGGGGGACCATTTCCCCGGACCCCCCTAGAGGAGTAATATCCTTCTCACCTTTTTCACCCCTGACCCCTTTTCATGCCTGTTTTATAGAATACCGTCATTGAAGACACTATTTAAAGCTAAATGCATACGTTTATGTTGCAAGTCACAGACTGGATTTATGAAACCTGAAATTATTAATCTTCTATTAAAGCATGAATAATTGAATCTAATAATAGTAGATTCATTGAATTTGATGTAAACAGTAAGTCTACATTTGGGGTGTGCCATATCATACCTTCCACGATAATACCGATATAATTGTCTACATGATAAAAGTGTCATATTGCGATATCAATGATATAGCGACACGGTGACGTATGGCGTGTTTACGTTCCCTAGCACTCACACAAACAACACTTGTCTGAGAGTAAGAGCAGCATGTCAGCCTCCGATGACGATTTAGTACCTAGAAAGGGAGCTACTTCAATAAGTATGGAAATGGTTTGATTACAAGAGGTCAGAACGATTCTCCTCATGATCATCCCGGATAGGAGACCGATCGGTCAGTGTCATGTCTTTCCGTTTCTGAGCTGATCTGTTTTGTTACCAGCTTACACAGGCAATAACGTAAGCTGCGTGTTCTCACTCTTTTCTCTCTCACTCGTCTCATTCGCTCCGTTTGAATAGTACTTGTATAGCGCATAAAACCGGAGGTTTCACACTCACGCGAAAAGCACGCGCACCACCACTATTGATCTAAATTATTGGCGTGCACAAGCCGCTTCTCAGTCTCAAACAGCTTCTGAGTCCAAAATGAGTGACTTACTTCGCTAAAACGGTCAAATACATACAAAATTATGTCAAAATGCCCGTCTTGGCGAGTATTCAGTTAAACATAGTCAGCTTTGGAACGTTAAATTGTTGAGAAAGAGGCACAGCAGTCCAATATTTGCACTAATAAATACTGCTGCCTGCCAGCTGCGATCACCAATAAAATGTTACGTATATGTTTTTCTATATCGTTATCGCAAATATTTTTGAAATATCATTATATAATTTTGACGCTATATCGCCCACCCCTAGTCTACATAATATTCACATATGCAGTTCATAGGGGACATAAATACATAGCAGTTGCAGCATGAAATAAAATTGAAACCTACAACATTTTACATTGATAACTTTTAATCATAGCCTATACCATTTTTATTTTACAATTCTGAATTTTTTTCCCTTGCATTTGCATGTTTATATCTCCCAGTTTGGACTTTATAGCTCGCAATTGTGAGCTTATATCAGAATTCTGAGGCGGAAAAAAGTAAAAAAAAACAAAAACAATTCTTACAATTATGTTTTTCCCTCTGTGAATTGTGAGATATATTTCATATATATATATATATATATATATATATATTTTTTTATTTATTATTCTTTTATTCCGTGGCTTCCACAGACTGCTACTGCAGAACTGTCACTTTCTGCCACCAGGTTGGCTCCGTGAATAAAAAAGCGTATTCGCTGTTTGCAAACACAAAATCGGTCTATTGCTAGCCTCTCCGAAATTTGCCTCACCCTATATTATATTATATTTATAAAAATATATATAAATTGTCATTTATTACTGTGATGGCCACGCTGAATTGCTCCAGTCTTCAGTGTCACATTAACCTTCAGAAATTATTTTATCATGCTGATTTAGTGCTCAAGAAACATTTATTATTATCATTGAAAATGGCTCAAAATGCTCTTAATATTTTTGTGGAAACCACAATACATTTACATTTATTCATTTGGCAGACGCTTTTATCCAAAGTGAGAAATTTCCCTTGGAAGTGAATGGTTACTCACTGAGCTCACTTCCCCACATACATATTTTTGAATAAAAAAAACAATGCAAATAAAACATGAAAACATTTATTTCAAGTATTTTGTAACATTATAAATGTAACAAAATAATAAAAAAAATAAAAATATCTGACCCCAAACTTTTAAACTTGCTTTAATTCGTCTACCCAACTCTTATTGCTTTCATGACTTGCTGAATCTTAAAACAGTATGTCATGGTACTTTCTTAGATCTTACTTGTGTGTTGTTACGTTATTGTTTTGTCGATGTTAAAATGCTTTTCCTGTCAAGTGTAGTTTAATATTGTTTAATATGCTAAGTTAACAATACTCATAGGTTGATTTCTGTTTAAAAACAAAAAAGAAGTGTAAGCACCGTGGGGCTGTCAAAACATAAGATATAGAAATGATTTAATCTTCCCAATTAACCTGACAAGGGCAACATTGGGTCGACCAATGGTATAAGTTGGGTGGGACTGTTTTTTTGACAAACGAGTGTTTGGGGAAACCTGTGTGAAAACGATCATCAATTTTGCAACATCGTTTGGCTCTCTCTAGTGTCTAGTGATTTGTAAGTGCATAATGTGGATTTTCTATTTTCAACTATTTTTGAGTAAATATGAAAGTGAATATTGTAATTAAATGTGTTTGTTTTTAATCATTTGAGTGCATTTATTTTCATCTCATTTGTGTACATCTTATTAGCATCACAAAACCCCATATTGGTTAACCACTTTTCTTCATGTCATGAAGTGTTTCAGACCCTGTCATGGATGCTGCAAGATGTGTGTGATAGCAGCAGCTCTAGCGGAGCTCATAGCTCTACCATGTTCTATGTGTGAGAGTGGAATTCAATATCTCAAGGAGATGATGTCAGAGGTGCCAATACAGGGAACGAGACGGGGCGGGAAAGTCGATACGACTCGGCGAAAGTCACTGAGAACGTTTTCGCCTCTTATAATCTGTTGTGACATTCCTTGCACAAAGCTCTAAGCTCTCACTTGAAGCTGCTGACAGCACATAAGCTATCACTTTACACTGTGTGTGTGTGTGTGTGTGTGTGTGTGTGTCCGTCATTGTTGTAATATGGAGCGATATTCTCTTTGAGGATCGAAACCTTGGTGGTCTGAAGGATGTGACAAAGGGTTGGACAACCTTTGGTGACGAAATATCTCACTACCCAGTGTTATATTCACTGCTATATTTAAGTGATGTGGATGCTCAATTGGATTTGATTTGATCTTATGTTGTCTTATTTTATTTCATTTTAAGAATTCTAATTAATTTATTTTACGAATAGATGCTCAGTTGGATTTTATTATTTTATTGGATTTGTTTTAAGCAGTGTAGATGCTCAGTTGGAATTTATTTGATATGTTTTATTTTAAGAAATGTAGAAGCTCAATTGACCCTTCGCAAAGACCCGCCCCCTTTAGTTACTGTTGCTATGTCCGACAAGCCTTGCGCACTAACGTCACACATCATGTTCTCACGCATTGAAAATACATTGCGGAGCAGAGGACACTGACAACGAGTCGACAAACAAGACAGAGCAGGTTGCTTTTGATATGAAACTGTTTCAAATTTAAAATGTTGTAATTTTTTAAAGAAGTTTAAACAATAAATACGGGTAGTCGTGCCTTAGTGGTGAGGGAGTTGGGCTTGTAACCTGAAGGTTGCTGGTTCGATTCCCACGCCGGCAGGAATTGAAGGTGGGGATTGTGAATGAACAGCACTCTCTCCACCTTCCATACCATGACTAAAGTCCTTGAGCAAGACACCTAACCCCTAATTGCTCCCTTTGTAAGTCGCTTTGGATAAAAGCATCTGCTAAATGATGAAAAATGGAAAAAAAAAAATGAAATACAGTATAGTGGCTCTTTTATGTGTCGTGACAGTTAATTGACATTTATAGCATCAAATAAACATGAATGGACATCGGAAGGAATATTGTTTCAAGCGCAGAAAGACGGAAGAACACACAATTTTTCAAGTTCACCAGCGTTAATCTACTAACTCCCCTGACTGCTTTGTCGGACAAAATGGCGGATTCGGGGTTATGATTGGTTAGATCACCTGTCAATCAAACTGCAGGCGAAGGGTCAATTGGATTATATTTTATTTTAAGCAATGCAGATGCTCAGTTGGGTTTTACCGATTTTTTTTTGTTGTTGTTTTACCCCATTGTTTTATATATTTTTAATATATTTTACGCAATGTAGATGCTCCGCTGAAACTTTTATTTCTAGCAGTCTAAAAGCTCAGTTGGATTTTATTTTAAGCAGTGTACTGTTAATGATCAGATTTATTTTATTTTATTTTTAAGACTTTTTGCAATTGGAAGGATTTGCATTATTGGAAGGAGAGTGGCAAGAAGAAAAAGTATATGGTGGAGGAGGGTCAGCAGATTGAAACCCTCAGCCTTAGGGCATAAGCACCACAGCTCAATAACCAGTAGGCCATGGCTATGATGAAACATCTTTTAAAACTTTTTAAAAAGCTTTCAAATTCTGTATCTGTGATGCGAAACACTTCTTACCAAATGAATCAATAAAAGAACATCAAATATTGATTTGAGCCATTTTATAATGGGAAATGAGATAACAACAGTTTAGTGGTCTTTATTCAAATTAATCTGACCATAGAATGCAGTGATTGACCAATCAGAATCAAATATATAAGTTTTTGAACATGAAAACTTCACGATCGTTGTAGTTTATGTGTTTGTCTCGTAAAGTGAAGAAACTTCTCTCAGGCCTCGTCTGCGGCCCTGCGCTGTGAATGGCATGTTACATTTAGGTGTATTGCATATCCAGTTTCTGGAGCACTAGTATAATGCCATATTGTTGTAACAGCCTCCGTATACTTGATGGATTTCAACCGATGAATATTCATTATGCAGGCACAAAGTCGTCATCAAATTTCACACACAAAACATACAGGCAGCGAGGGCAGGTTGAATCATTCCTTTCACTTTAAACGAGGCCCGGTTGAATAGAGTAAAATATGCACTCTCGATTCATTGATAGCATCTTCAGCTTGAGGTAATTGAGTCGCTTTTTCCTCTTGGGCTGAATGAATAACGGCTTCACCCGATCCCCGGCCAGCTTTGCAAAATTCAGCCTCTGCATTGTTTTGCCCCCATAAAGGGGGATTCCTCCCTTTCAGCTGGGGAACTATGTCCTCTGTCTTAATTTTTCTTCATTTTAATCCTTCCATTCCCCCTTTTTCCTCACTAGCTGAAGCATGAAGCTCGGAGTGGGGCGGCAGGCCATCGGAGGGGTTTTAAACTACAGCTGATAAATCAGACAGCAGCTCTTCTCTCCCAGTGTCTCCCAGTTTACACAGTTCTCCAGGGACTGGGGGGCCATAGCCAGTTGGGGGATTAATTTTGCTTGCATTTTTTGGGTTTTTTTTGTCATTTCAGTTCAATTTGTCCATCCCCTCTCCTCGCCAACCCCCCTCCCCCTGTCCCTTTCATGCAGATTCCTTTTCTCAGGGGACGGTGTTATGTGTTGCTGTTTTTATTAGCGCGCTGCCGAGATGAAAGACCTCAGTGTTTTCGTGCAGGCCATGCTGTCGGCCCTCGCCAGAGGGAAACAAGAAAAACTTCTTTTTTGACATCATTTTCCCACATATTCCATTGGCTGAGGGGACATACTTGAGAGAAAAAGAGGAAAACTCCAGCTCTTTTGTCAGGGGGCCGTTTCTATGAAGAGGCGTTCTGCTTTTATTTTTCCGGTTTTTCCTCCTGTGCTTTTCACAGAGAGACGACAACAGCAGTGGGCTTCTTGGTTAAATGCCTCTCAACTCTTCTCTCCTCCACATACACTATTAGCATGAGAAAGGTCTGCGGTCTGGAACGGGCCTGGGGGGCATTGATCAGTGCTGGCTTATGGGCAGGTTGTTTTATTTTTCATAAGAGTAACATTTCAGATCACTCCAGATGAGAGGAGCCCTTAAGGTTCTGGTTCTCAGAGGGGATATCACATGCTTTGGCTAAGAGCGCTTTAACCACAAGCGCTTTTTTTTTTTAATTCGTTCTAAACAAACAGTAAAAATATAAAAAAAATTATAATAATTAATACAAAATAACCATTATAATAATAAAATAATAATAATACAAAACATCCATTTGTTTTGGGGGTCTACTAGAATAGGTTTTCATGCTTCAATGTTCAAAACGCACAATTTTTTTGCATTGTTGCTGCACCTCTCTTCCCAGTCTTTCAGTAACGCACTGTTTAGTTCCTGTCTCTTTCCGAACAGCGCAGTGTGCTCTGATTGGTCGGCTGGACCAGTGTGATGTGATTTTGAGCGTGTTACAGAAATGCCATGCTTCTCGCCATAACCGCGTGTTTCAATGCACGCAATTCATCCAGGTCTCGCTCCTTTTTCTTTTGCATTTTCCTTGGGCGGGAATTATTAAAATGAGAAATATTGTGACATATTTGTTCCTGGAAGAAAACTGAAAACTAAAAAAAAAAAATTGAGGAATTTTAGGGAGTTTACTGCTCAAACGGACTAAAGAAAGAAGAAAATGTAAAAAAGCATAGGTGGTCCTCTTTAAATTTTAATGCAAAGCATCAAGTATTAGGACAGATGAGGTCAAGAATTTGATCTTTCACTCTTCTTCTGCAGGTGGGACTGTTGGACCTGGAGTTAAACCGCCTAACAAAAGCTCTGTTCCTGGCTCAGGTGGTTCTCTCTGTTGTTATGGTCGCTTTGCAGGGATTTCTTGGACCCTGGTTCCGAAACCTGTTTCGTTTTGTTGTTCTGTTTTCCTACATCATCCCCATCAGGTACAGTTATAATATTATATCCCAGATTATACTAATGTTAAATATTACAGCAAAATCATCAAAGCTTCAAAGACAAAACTTATTTTAGTACGGCATTTATATGTATGTGTAGTTTAAGAGTAAACCTGGACATGGGGAAGTCGGCATACGGCTGGATGATTATGAAGGATGAGAATATTCCAGGCACGGTGGTTCGGACAAGCACTATCCCAGAAGAGCTGGGCCGTCTGGTCTATCTTCTCACAGACAAAACCGGTACTTTAAGATGCCTTTTTACCCATTTATAATGGTGCAAATCTAACTTTAAAATAGATCGTTTGAGATGAATGAATCGTATAATGTACCAGAAATATTTCCAGAAGTCTAAATTAAAGTGTCTGCATTTTTATTTAATTTAATTTAATTTTTTATTTAATTTAATTTTATTTTATTTTATTTTTTCTATTTTATTCCTCTTTTTCTCTGTTGCTTGTTTTCCTTTTGTTGGAACTACTCTGCCCATCCAGAAGCTTTATAATAACTATTGATTTCTTTTCTGATCTTAATCTTTGTGTGCTGTGTTTCCAGGCACTCTGACCCAGAACGAGATGGTCTTCAAACGCCTCCATCTCGGTACTGTGTCATACGGAACAGACACCATGGATGAGATCCAGAGTCACATCATCCAGTCCTACGCTCAGGTGTGATTGACATCTGTCACCTTATACATCATCCTTAAGACATTCTCTGTCATTACATTGAAAACTGAAGAGTTTCACATCCTTCACAAACTGCTGTCGTCTTTGTGTGTGTGTGTGCGTTTATGTTTTGTGCCTCGGTGACACAGTGTTAAAACCACAGTAGCAATTGATTTTCATGCTTCATGGTCCTTCATTACTGTGATGATGGAGTGGCAGGCAGGTTTGAAATGTACCCATGATATGAGCGATCATAGCCTTATTATATCCCCCTCAGGACATGTCAGAGTCCGTGTCCAACAACTTGTGTGAAATTGAGTTTGACAGGAATCAATAAACATAATGTAATTTACTGCTTAACATGCTTTGGTGTGCACAAGGCAGTTATAGCTCAGATTCTCTCTGGAGTGTTATGAGTATAAAGAAATTACTATTAAAAACAGCTGTTGCTTTGTAGAGGGTGAACCCCATTGTTTTATTTGAGATCTTGTCTGTCCTACTGGGATTTTGAACTCGAATTGTTTTGAAATGGCAAAATATTATATTCCTATGTAAAGGACGTTCAGTTCACATAGCATTGTTGCTTAAAATCTTAGCTTTCTTATAAAATTCTACTTTAGTACAGTTAAATTCGCATAACTTTTAAAGCATAAAAAACACACGTTTGCAGAGATTTAGGAAACATTCTGAGTTGAAAAACACAGCGCTACATGCATAATCCAGAAAACTGAAAACAAGGCTATACCATCACATATACCCTGAACTCTCGGTTGATTAAGCCAAACCTTGTTTACTCGAGGTATGCTGGTTCCAAAAAAGCATCAGGGAGTAAGTTCAGCCAAACCAGAATATGTTCCCGGTTAACACACAAGACATTCTCAACCGAGCGATGAATCGATGATTCACCATGGAAACAGATGCTAAGAAAAAGCGTGCCATTTGACTTCCTCCTCCTTCTTTTGTGTAATGGCGATTTACATAACCTACTTACATTTATGGTGGTTGTGTAATCATTTTTTCAATCTTTTTATTGAATAAGTAATCTTTATTCACTGAGAATATGAATTATATTGTTTGTTTGATGCTAAATATTTAATAAGAAAGCACATATGTATGTATGTCCTGTCATAAAAAGGAAAAAAGCAGATCCATGTGTGAGATTGCAATAAAATAAATACATATATTACAATTGAATAAACATTTAAACATTATAATAGTACTTTTGCAATAGGTACTATAATAGTAATAATATAATAAAGGTGCTATAATAGTACCTTTGCAACATTATACTGTTGAAGAACATCCCGATGCCGTCCGTGCTGCTGAGATCAACATTTAGATGAATGTGTGCTGCACCCTTTCCTCTCAAAAACAAAATAAACACTCAACAAAAATGACAGTGGTGAGAAAACAGCAGTTAAGAAAGCATCTGATCATAGCGATGTGGATATGTTTGCACCAGGACTGCAAGTGACCCTTCGCAAAGACCCGCCCCCTTTAGTTTCTGTTGCTATGTCCGACAAGCCACACATCATGTTCAAATGCAGTGAAAAATACATCGCGGAGCAAAGACAGACAAGACCGAGGTTACTTTTGATATGAAAGTTTCATATATAAAATATTGTAATTTTGTAAAGAATTTTAAACTAAATACCATATAGTGGCTCTTTAATGTGTCGTGACAGATTGCCGTAGCTCCTTCAAGCGGCTCGTGAACCGATCATCTCTTCATACTAGTTAATTTATTGCATCACATAAACATGAATGGACATCAGAAGGATGATACTAACTCCCCTGACTGCTTTGTCGGGCAAAATGGCAGATTCGGGGTTATGATTGGTTAGACCGCCTGTCAATCAAACTGCCGGCGAAGGGTCAATTCACCGGCTTCATGTCGACAGATGGGTTAATTAAAATGACACTGTTGTGATAGTTTGACTATAAAGCATATTTGAGACTATAGACTATATAGATCGGCTATGTGAGACTATAGTTTGAATGAATCCCTTTTCTTTGCATGACACATTGACATTACAGTAGAGAATAGCCCTTTCGTCATTATCCTGGACATTGTATAATCATTCATTTCATGTGTCAGTGAACAGAAGAGAAGCCGTTCGAGCGTGTAAACATCACATCTTTTTGATTTTCATCACATTTAAATCAATCTACAGGCTTTCATTGACAACCTAGGAAGTCGGGGAAGGTCTCATTTTTTTAAGTTTCATTAAAAGCTGTTCACACATTGGCAATAAAAAGCAATTAATACATGATAAAATTTTACATATCGGATGAATTCAGGGTGATTGGGACACTTTTTGCCATTGAGATGACTTGGTAAAGAGATGTTGCTGCAAGACAGAGGGGAAGTGAAAAAAAAAATCTGCATGGAAAAAATATTTAAAATAAATAGTGTCATATTCCATAAAACAATAAGAATTGTCTACTTCAATTTCATGGTGACTTTATACGAAAGTTAAGAAAATGAACATTTGGAGAACCTTTAGTTCACAAGCTTTTTGTGACTATTTAAAAGCATTTTGGCCTAAAAATCTTAGCTTTTCCAAAAAATTGTAAAAAATTAATACAAAGGTAAGAAAATAAACATTCGGTGAGAAGCAGGACCTTTGACCAGTGGAACTGTGTAGAAATGTATATGTATCCACTGTTTTGTGTGTTCACTCAAAAATTTTTGGATAAACTGTATGATGACCAATTCATTTCTTACATAGCGTTAGTTTTGTTGCCATAAGAGATAAATTTAACAAGAATAACTATATTAAAATTTTGATTCAATAGCGATACGCTGATAAATAATATTAATGTTAAACGGTTAGTTCACCCAAAAAAGACAATTATCCCATAATTTACTCACCCTCAAGCCATCCTAGGTGTATTTTCTTTCAGACAAACACAATCGGAGGTATATTTAAAAATATCCTGTCTCTTCTAAGTTTTATAATGGAAGTGAATGGGGGGCCTGATTTTGAAGCAAAAAAGTACTCCACACAGCTCCGAGGTGTTAATAAAAGCCTCTTGAAGCGAAACGGAAAAAAAAAAAAACTTTAATATAATACCTAGTTTAATTTAATACCTAATTTAAAACTTTAATATAATGCCTACATTCCAGCAGACAGCCGTACACATCGATTTGCGGCGGAAGAGTAACCCCTTACCCGACTCATGACTTAATGACGAACACGGAAGCGCTGAGGATAGAGCAAAACAAAACATGAAGTAGAAGTCTAAAATGTCTGAGAATTAGCGTCACGGGTTACTCTTGTGGTGCAAGTCGGCTTGTGCAATATGCGAACGGTCGTCTGCCCGGAAGCTAGTTATTTTAGATTATAAAGTTTTAAATATGGATTTTTTTTTTTTTTACAGAAACCCATCGCTTCACTTCAGAAGGCCCCCTTATTTATGATCTTATTTAAAAACTGTTTTTTTTATTTTTTATTGCTACAATAGAATTTAGGCATCACAACTTTATAATGTACACTATAAAAATGGATATTCATTTTGAGATATGCGAAAGAATAAAGCGTTATTATTAAATTATTGTTTTTAAATTTTGTGAGTTTTGTGAGCATTAGATGACAGGAGCACAGGCCATCTAAAAGGGGAAAGTTTTCAAATCAATATTTCATTCCCAATTACGACTGCCGGATTTTACGTTATCCCATCATCACACATTTACTGTGCATTTGTTAACACATTCAGATCGTCAAAAGCAGGGACCTAGCACGTGTTTGAGAGTGAGCCGGCAGTGGGGTGTCTTTATGTACCTGCGTCTGCAATTTGGAGGCTATGTGCAGGTTGTCATCTCTTCCCCTCAGAAGAGCTCTGAGGAAAGAGGAGTTCATCAAGAGAAATCTCCTGCTCCAGTGGAGCACAGCAACCCCTGTCAAACACACACACACTCAAAGACTCACAGCGGCGCTTATGTAAATTGATAAGTTTCAGAGACAGTGTGAGATTCTGACATTGTGTGGGGGAGACACTGATGAAATCTTCACGCTTTTTTGCCCAGTGTGTCCTAAGTGAGAGTGAGCACAGGAAGGTGAATTATCAGCATACACTTCCTGACCCAGTCCTCCTGTTCTTACGATACACATAACGTTATCGGATTCGGACCTAATTTAACAGAGTTTTGAATGTGTTTGACTGGAACCTTTTCTGAAACAAATATTTTGTGTCGTGAAAGTAAAGGGGGTCTTTTTTTATAGATGCTTTATTTTGTTGAAAGGGATATAGGAATGATAGGAATAGAATAGATAGAATGTATACACACACACACACACACACACACACATATATATATATATGTATGTGTATATATATATATATATATGTATGTGTATATATATATATGTGTGTGTGTGTGTATATATATATATATAATTACAAATATACATTTGTATATAAGTTTGTGGTCAACTTTACAGAAGTTAAATCAACTCCACAGCATCCACTAACCATTCAGAAACTTCCAGTTGCATTCTAAAAGCTGTAACTTCTTCCTGAGTCTCTCCATCAGTGTCCGACTCCGCTTTGTCACCGTTACTGATAATCGTTATTTTTGGCTACATATGAGATTCTCCAGCTTTGTTGTTTAGCAACCGAAGCTTGAGCTTTTTAAGCTCCACCTTCTTTTGGGCAGGGAGCTGCAGCTCATTTGCATTTAAAGGGACACACACAAAAATGGCATGTTTTTGCTCACACCAAAATCGGGGCAAATTTGAAAAGATATAATAAATGATCTGTGGGGTATTTTTAGCTGAAAATTCACAGACACGTTCTGGGGACACCAGAGACTTGCATGTTAAAAGGTGCATATTAGGTTCCCTTTAAAATAGAGAACCGTTATTTTAAATGTAATAATATTTCGCAATATTTCTGTATTTTGGATCAAATAAATGCAGCTTTGGTGAGCATGTGATGTTACTTCTGAACCTTGAGCAGCAATCTTGAAATTTCTGCTTTGTGTCTCTCCAGGTGAGCTCGGCACAGTCTAACGGCAGTAGTGCGAGTTCCACACCCTCCCGTAAACCACAGCTGCCCGCACCAAAGGTCCGCAAGAGCGTGAGTAGCCGGATCCATGAGGCTGTGAAAGCCATCGCCCTGTGCCACAATGTTACACCGGTATACGAGTCCCGCGTTAACGGTGCCAGCACAGAACCGGAGGGAACAGAGGCCGACCAGGACTTTAGCGATGACAACCGCACTTACCAAGCCTCCAGTCCTGATGAGGTAAGAATGTTGGGACATCCTGAAAAATAACTAACTTATTTATTAATTTACTTACTTGTAAAAATGTTTATGTAAAAAAAAAAGAATAATAATAGTATGTTTTTTGTATTTAGCGTTTTACCTCTCCTAGTAATTTTTGTAATTTTCACCTTGAGCGGTTCCAGAACAAAACATGGCTTTTTTTTTTTTTTTTTTTTTCAATTTATTTTATTTAGAAATCAGACAGATTGCATTGACACTGGTCTTCTCATTCCTCTAACAGTGTAATCCTATATATCGCTGCTTTAGTATTTATGACTCCCCCACTTTAGCCTTGAATTTACTGCCTTATTGGATGGTAATATAGACTCTGTGTTAGTAGAGAAATCTGAGAGGGCTCAATAAATATCAGAAGCAGAGGGGGCATGGGTAGGTCACACACCAGGAAGGACTCGGTCATCATTTGTGTTGAGAGATCGTAGATATTTATAGATCTGTTGTAGAGCAACAATATTTTGAATGAGTTGTTGGTAAGAAAAGTACTAAATAAATGGCAGAAAAAGCACTGAGGCCAAACATATGTCACAGTGGCAGTGGTCCTCAAATAGATGGAGGGATACATCAGGTTTATTATAGTTAAACATTTTTTTTTTTTTTAACAGAGAGGAATGAAGAACTGTTCAAGACTTGACTTTAAGGAATAATTCATTCAAAAATGAACTGTCATTGATTACTCACTCTCATAATCTTCCAAACCTTTCTACTGTGGAACTGTAGGACGATTGCAATGCTTTTTGCCACACAATGGAAGTGAATGGTAACCAGTGCTCCAAAAATGAGAAAAAACACTATAAAAGTAATTAAAAAGTAGTCTAAATGTCATACAAAATTATACCTCAAAAGTATCTGTCCTTCACAGCCTCGTTTTTTTTTTTTAATTTGCGTTTATGTCAGCTTGTGGAGCATTTCTTTTTTTGTCTATATAAAAACACATCTGTCTTGAACAGCATGGGTGAGTAAATGATGGCAAAATATTTGTGTTTAGGTGAACTAACCCATTCAGATAATTATGTAGAATGTTTGTTGTTCACTTGCAGGATCTAATGAAGATGAACTAATGAAGGGCAGTCGTTTTCAAAGCATTGATTGTTTTCAAGAAAATGCGGCGGTCATTACATAAATTGAGAATATTCCGGCGCTCTTTCATTTTTCCTTTATACAACCCAAGCATCTTTTTCTTCAGGACCTTCTGTAGACGTAGATATCTTTTGAGAGTGATAAAAGGAAAAAGAAATCTGTCCATCTCCCTCTTTAGTGGAATTGCCTGTCCTCTCTTCTCCCTTGATGTGTCTACTTATTTATTTTCTTTAATGCCCAGGTCTTATCTCTCCAACGTCTTCACTCCGGGATTGATCAATATTTAATTTTCTCTGAGAGACTAGCGGTTAACACTAGTCTTTCTCTACGTGTCACTCTCATCAGCGCCTGTGTCTATGTGCGCTCGCTCAAAGACCTCCAGCCTTTTCAGCTTTTAATATGACAGACGCATAGCGATAATATTCCTAAAGAGAGCTGAGTTCAGGGATTTTATAACCCAGATGCCTTTCCGCACACTTACTTTAAGTCATTTGTGACCTTTGACCCCACAGTGTCAAGGGTCAGAGGTTTATCATGACCTTTAATGATCGGACATTCTCATAAGCAAGACTGTTTGTTATGTCCGATAATGAAGTTTTACTTATGGGGGGTAATAGAAGTTCACTGATGGTTTTATTAGTGGTTTTGTGTTATTCAGATGAGTGTTCAGTGACTGTTGACCTTTGGTTCTTCTTGGAAAAATATAGTATTGACCTCTAACCTTAAGCCTATTAAATAGAAGTTGTCACAAAAAGATGGGCCACTCGCACAAGAGAGTTATGGTATGTTCAATTTTTTTTTATTATTATTTTTAGAGTGGGGTAAAGTGGATGCACTCTTGGTATGGTTTTCATTCATTTAATGATCCATTCTAGTTTTGAAATCTGTATTTTGGAAGTTGTATTTATAATATAAAAAATATATATCTTTTTTTTTTTTTTTACTTTATTAAATTCTGCACTGCACTGACTTGTAAAACAATCATGAAAATATCATTCAATTGTGATTTTCAGGCCTAAATAATAATTAATAATAGTATGTAATCATTTATAATAAAAATAAATAAATTACATAAATGTAATTAATAATATATATTTGTCTCTTGAAAATTATTTTTAAAAAGCCAGTATTCACAAACAACTGAAAGTCATTGCTCAAAAAGTATGAAAAATATACTGTTATAATAACGATAAGCGATAGACTTCAGATTAACTTCACTCAGCATATTCCTAGATGAAGCTGCTCTGTCAGATAAAGCCATCTCCACTATGCCTTCTTTATGACATTGTATCATATTTCCTGTCACATCTGGTCTCTTTATTAAATAACAGCCACGTCTTCATGTGGTCGTAGGTCACATGGTGCGGTTCCAATCCTCTCTGCTTCTTGAAGGCGCAGTGATCTTGGTTTATGATTACAGCTTTTTTTTTTCCTGTACTGCTGAAATGATTGATAGAGTGTATTAAAGGCTCTCCCCTGTGTCGTAAAACAGTTCCCTGCTCTTCTCCTGAAGGCATTTCCCCACCACCTGAGTTACACGTGTGTGTGTGTGTGTGTGTCTGTTCTCGAGGGGATCATTTAGCACTGTCAAGTTGATAGAAGACCTGCTAATTAGTCATATCACATTGAAATGTCATAAACAAGAGTTCTGGCTGTGTTCGGATGTGTGTAAGAGCAAAGACAACCGATTTAATCATAGCCGCAAAGGAATTAAAGGCATAATTTGCAGGGATGGTTTTGATCTTTCAGCCTTGAGATAAAGAATAGGTTCAAGAAGTCTGAGACAGTGAGAGAGTTTATTTCTAATGCTGTAATTTTATTATGACTTATCAGCATAATAGCTAGATCTAAGGTTGAATTATTATAATCAATATCAAAAAGTCTTATTATTTGCTTTTACTTTAAGCACTAAAGCTGCATGAGCTCTCCACAAGATTGGGCAAAACCGGATGATCATGTTGATCATGAGCAAGATTTGAGAATGATCCAAACCGAATGTTGTACTCCAAAGGAAGCAAGAAAATCTGACTACAAGATTTCACATGATTAATGTTACAAATTTGATTTTCAGATATTTAATTAGTGACATTGACCTTGTGCAGATCATGACTTTTTTTTTCTTGATTCCTAAAACTTATTTTTCCAGGTATGAATGTAAATGTCTCCGACTTTTTGAAAGAAAACCAATTAAAGTGCTGTTTTAATGGTTCCTAATTTTTGTTTTGGAGGTCTCCTACAATAGGTTTACTTGCATCCGAGGTAAAAAAAAACAAACAAATATACATTACAGCATCTCAAAGAGTCTGAAATGAGTCTAGTTTTCTTATGAACGCAGTGCAGCTCCTCCGTGTTTTACGTCAGAACGCTGACTCATTGTTGGCCAGCTCCTGCGTCAGCATCACACGTATGCATCATGGTGCTTACATGTACAGCGTCGGTCAATAAGCCACATTCGGACGTAAACACGGAAGCACTGCACTGCGCTCACTACGTCAACAGTGTAGGAGACTGACAGGGGAGAGAAGAAATTGTTGAATAAAGTCGTTTTGTGTTTTTTTGGCGCACAGGTTTGTGACAACACAATTTCATTTTTGGGTAAACCATTTAAAGCCAGAGTCCTGTTTTGCAGCACAGAAAACTGCATCTTCTCGACGTATCGACAATGTGAACCAAACTCTTTTAGGCTTCAGCTACAACTACAGTGTTTGAGGGTCAAAGTAGACATTGTTCACGGACAGCCAATGAACACCATAGGTTGGCATTATGCATGTTTGTTTCAAACCTACGTAGGTTCATGCTGGAAGTAAGACTGGAATTACTGACAACTTGTTTCAGGCAGTTCAGAATTGGTACTTTTTTCTTCTTCTTCTTCTTCTTCTTCTTTTATTCTAATCATCAGCCATAATATAAAAAACAAGTCCCAGCTCTTTAACCATGATTTGAACATTGAGAGCAAAAAGTTGCATGTAACTGGTCACAAAACCACACACCTTTCACAACAAAACATTCGTTCACGTTTTGTGTAGGTGGCTCTGGTGCGCTGGACTGAGAGTGTGGGTTTGACTCTGGTGAACAGAGACCTGACGTCCCTCCAACTGAAGACCCCAGCAGGACACATCTTGACCTATTTCATCCTTCAGATCTTCCCCTTCACCTCAGAGAGCAAGCGCATGGGCATCATTGTCAGGGTACGTCACACTACAGCACTACAGTATGTGTGTGAAATGACATATTTATCTCAATTCAAACAGCTGGTGCGAATATAAATGTGAAAATGTGTGTGTGTGTGTTTGAAAGTTTTCCCTTTGTAGCCTGACTTTGTGTCGTGGTTAGCTGTTTGTTTTGACTAAGCTATTATATACTTCAGGACTCATGACTGAGCTTTTGACATGTTTGTGTTAGAGCAAATTATTTCTGTTTGACTTATTTTTCAGTGATAACTTTAGGGGCCATCGCTGTGCCCGTGCGCTCTATACGGTTATGTACATCTACCTGCTAATGATTTCGAAATATTCGGATATGTTTTTAAGTGTTCTCTTTTGAAATGATTATGTTTCAGGAGGAGGCTACTGGCGACATCACGTTTTACATGAAAGGGGCAGATGTTGCTATGGCGAGCATTGTACAGTACAATGATTGGCTGGAGGAGGAGGTAAGAATGCATGAACCATTGTTGATAGAGAAAATCGGCATTCTGCTTTTTCATGTGGGCTGGTGAGCATATGAATAAACCTAATTGTCTGTTTCTGTGACCCTTCTTGTTTTCGTTTGTTCATTTGCATTTTTAATTGTTTTTGTATCCAATTCATAATCTGTCTTTGCGCTCACACACACACAGACAATTGAATGCAATCAAAATAAATGCAGTACATTTATATTTGTTTCTCAAATGTAATTTATACACACTCACACACACACAAAGAGAAATGTCAGATCTTTCAAATTTGAATGTAGGGGTGACTGGTGCTAGTTGTCTAATTCTTCAGCTAAATTTAAACCATTATGACACAAAATTAAAAAGCTGCAACAATGATAGCAATACAGAAATATACCATTGTTACATATTAGTAAAATTTGGTTTTTTTCTAAAGAGATCATTTTATTCAGCAAGGATGCATTAAATTGATCAAAAGTGACCGTATAGATTAGGAAAGAAATATATCACAGTTTCCACAAAAATATTAAGTAGAACAACTTTTTTCAACATAATTGTAAGTGTTTTTTAAGCAGCAAATCAGCATATTAGTGACACTGAAGGCTGAGTAATGATGCTGAAAATTCAGCTTTGCCATCACAGGAATATATTACGTTTTAAAATGTATTTAAATTGAAAACAGTCATTTTAAATAGTAACAACATTTCACAATAGTAATGTTTTTTTTTTTTTTTACTGTATTTCTGATCAAATAAGTGCAGCTTTGGTAAACATTAGTAAATCTCCAAACTTCTGAATGATTCTGAACGCCTCTGAGTGCCATCTGAAATTTTCTTCTAAAATGAGCATTTTTATCAGGCTCCTATGTTAAGGTTCAGTAATTTCACTTAAATGGCAATCAATAAGTCCTTTTCATTGCCATTAAAGTGAAATAACTGAACATAAACATAGGAGCCTGATAAAAATGATCATTTTAGAAGAAAATATCAGATGGCACTCAGAATATATATGAAGAGTTCCATTGCAAAAACCTCTAAGCTATAAAATTATAGTGTAAATAAGTTGTGTGTGTGTGTGTGTATCAGTATATGACAACTTGTGTTTACTATCCCAGTTACCCCTATATCTGTAATTCCAACAGACTTCCTAGGTTGCTACCTGATATGGTGGCAGTGTTTGTGGTGTTGAATCCCTTGTATGAATGACTTTATGAATAGATCCCTGTTGAATTAAGAATCAACATGTTAAGGTACCGCTAAGCATAACAAACAGCTCTGCCTGTCCTAGCCTTTGTGATCAAGGACAATCAGCTCAGCCCATCATCACACATGCATTTCTCGCTTTGATGATTACAATTTGTATTGGCAATATTCAGTCGATTAGGGGCGGAGATGAGGCTTATTAATTAATGAATGACCTCAATAAAGGCGTATGTCTGGGAGCATCATGTCATAATCCTCATCAGCCTGTTCACAATACACTGTGTGTGTGTGTGCGTTAGATACTGTTATGAGGACAGGTCAATAAGTAATCACTGCATCACTTTCGCCTGTTGCATTTTCATATCAAAAATAAACTGCTGTCCCACATCTTTTACAGTGTGCTTAAAGATTCCCACAGGCACTGTTGTATTTTTCACAATTGATCCTTCCTGTGCGTGTGTTTGCATACATCTATTTGTGTGACAGTGTTTTGATGTTTCCAGTAAATACAATTGCGTTAAAAGCATTGTTTATATCTTTGTTCCAATGCTTTCTGTATACCAATTGGGTTCATTGTCTCACACAACAAGGCTGTTGCAGATGTAATTGTAGTTGTGTGTTGCATTATTTTGTCTCAGTGTGGGAACATGGCCAGAGAGGGCCTCCGGACGCTGGTGGTGGCTAAGAAATCACTGACTGAAGAGCAATACCAGGACTTTGAGGTATGAGATAAACTAGCTTTGCCCTCTGTAAGTTAAGTTAATTAATATAGGTTCATATTTATCTTGATATTTTTCAGCTTTTTAGCATCAAGGGATTTGCTCTGAAAGTATTTTAACCCTTATGTGCTGTTGGGGATGTTTTCATCCACTATGGGGAATTTTTGAGTCTTTAATTTGGCCATAACTTTCTCCGTGTTTCAGCAAATGGAATGATTTTTGGTGACAAGTCTTATTTTGACACATATTTTGGGAAAATGCTTTGAAAATTTTCAAAAACTCAACAGTACTCTGTGGGCAAATTCACGACCCTTTCGTTACTTTTAACTGCTTTAAAAATGTATCAGATAAATATTTTTTTTCATTTTTTTGGTTAAATCTATTAATCAACCTCAGTCCTGATCAAAACTACTAAATTAAAAAAAAAAAAAAAAAAAAATCAGGATTTTAACTCTTTAATTGCCGAATTCATAAATGATGTCACTGATTTGGGAAAAAACGTGTCAAAGATTAGAAACAACATTGGCTTTGATGCGTTGTTCGTTTTTGTGCAGCATCAGATTTTAACGATTTTTTATTTTAGATTTTTCTAAATTTAGTAGTTTTGATCAGGACTGAGGTTGATTAATAGATTTAAGCAAAAAAATTTGAAAAAAAATATTTATCTGATACATTTTTAAAGCAGTTAAAATCGTGGCTGAACGAAAGGGTAGGGAATTTGAACAATGCACAAGGGTTAAAGTTGTGGTATTTGTACTCAGGGAAAGGAAACATCATTTCAAACAAACATTCATTGTTGACTTGTAGATACAAATCGTTTCATGTAATAAATAAAATGCTGTAAAAGATAATCATAAGTCATCTAGGCATATTTCCCCACATGTTTTCATCAAACAAACAAGGAAAAATATTTTTAATATTTTATTTTGTATTAATTTTATGTATATATAATAAACGTAATATACTATACATAGACACTACTGTTCAATAGATTTGTTTAATGTGCTGGAAAGAAATTTCTTATGGTCATCCAGACTGCACTTATTTGATCCAAAACACAGAAAAATAATACTGTGATGTATTGGTAACTATTTTCTATTTTTTTATTATTATTATTATTATTTTAAAATGTGATTTATTCCTGTCATAGCAAAGATGAAATATCAGCAGCCATTACTCCAGTCTTTAGTGTCACATGATCCTTCAGACATGATCTTAAAACTTGATTTGTGCTAAAGAAAATTGTCTTATTATTATTATTCTGCTTTATATTTTTGTGGAAACAATTATTTTGATATATGATGTCTTGATGTAAAGGTATTCTTTTAGTAGAAAGTTCAAAAGAACAGCATTTATTTGAAATAGAAATCTTTTTGTTAGATTATAAATTTATTTACTGTCACTTTTGATCAGTTTAATATATCCAAATAAAAGTGTTTTTTTTTTTTTCTCCAAACATTTGAACAGTAGTGTGCAGCATTTTTTTCTAAGACATTTTTATTTAATCCTTTTAATATATGAATACTGACACTATTGAATCAGAGTTTAGAGATGATTCATTTGCCAGTTTTAACTGATTCATGCAAGCGACTCAAATCGAAAGCCATTTTTGTACTGAAGCAAGGCAAATGTAAAATTTTTGTAACTTAACACCAATTTTATCCATGTCTACTCAGAGTCGTTATAATCAGGCAAAGTTGAGTATCCATGATCGCTCCCTGAAGGTGGCGGCAGTGGTGGAGAGTCTGGAGAGAGAGATGGAGCTTTTGTGTCTCACTGGAGTGGAAGATCAGCTGCAGGCTGATGTCCGGCCCACACTGGAGCTTCTCCGCAATGCTGGGATAAAGGTACACATGCTCACATCTAATGTTTGCTCAAACATTAGGCCCAAATGCATGTTGAGAATTTAACCCTATAAAGCCTGCTGTATATAAGTACCTGCTGTGTCTTTTTTCTGTGAAATCTTTATTGATTTTTTGAAGTAAATGTAAGAATAACTTATATTGTTTGTAATATTTCAAGGTGAACACTTTCTGGACTAAACCTACTTAGGTTTACTTGGTATGATATTAATCATTTTTTTAAGAAAAATCTTCTTAAAATGTGAGTATCAAATATGATGGATCAGGCTTTTGAGGAAGATTTATTTGTCCATATCACCGTCATTATTGTATTGTATTGCATTTTATGTTTTGTCCCCCACAATGAGAACTGCAGAACATTGATCATAAAACAGAAACATAAACTAATATTTATGTGCATTATATGTAAATAGTCTGCTATACTGTTGTAAACATCCCATTGACTTTCATTACAAGCTGTCACATCTTTCTTTTTGGCCATAAGTCTGAATATTTCTTTTTTTTTTTTCATTCTTGAATATAAGCTCTATATTCAGCTTATATCATACCATACAAGTCTGATGCATTGAATATAACGCTCTATATAATACTCAACAAAAAACACATTTGTATTCTATTTAATTATGATTTTATTTCTAATATTTTAATGTTCCAATTATATATATATATATATATATATAATTTTTAAATTATTTCATCTTTCAGGCTTAAAAGGATTAATATTGACTCTTGGGTTTTTCTTTTTTGTTTCAGATCTGGATGTTGACCGGAGACAAGCTGGAAACTGCTACATGTATCGCCAAAAGCTCCCACTTAGTGTCCAGAAGTCAAGACATCCATGTCTTCAAACCGGTAGGATCAGAACCACTGTTCATTTTGGATTTTAAGTGAAGTGGATTTAGAGTGAAACCTCTCTGGTGTTTTAAGCCTCATTCAGACTTTTAGTCCAAATCTGATTTTTGTGTCTATTGGAATCCGAACATGTTTAGCAAGTGAAAAAAAGCAAAAAGTAGTTTGAAATTCTATTTATATCTAATTTATGGAAATCTTTTTCAGTTTGACCGCTCTAATCGGATTTTACATGGCATTTTCCCGTATCACATTCACATATGTCACTTTTTCTCGCTACATTCAGAATTCAGGCGAAAGTTGTTTTTTTTTGTTTTTTTTTTCATTACAGTGTGAACAGCTCAAACCACATACAATCTGATTTTTTTTAAGATTCTGATCTGGGCCACTTCCATATGTGGTACTAAATCAGATACCGATTGGATGTTTTGCAATGCGACCTCAGTCTGAACAGTAATTATGTCACTCTAGATCGAATTGTGTCACAATTACGAGAGTTCCTCCAAAGAATTTACATACTGGTAGTTCTTTGGTCACTTGGTTAATATGTAAGACAGCTGTGACAGTAGTCAGTGGAGGGACAGTGAGGTCTAAGCATCACGGTGAAAGCTTTATACAAGCAAAACATGAGAGAAATCTAGAGAAACTTTCTCCTCATCCTCATCTTCGTCCTCCTTACCACGGCACATCAGCTAATAAATGAGCATGTAAATGCTGACTTCAGTAGCCTGTATTTACTTCCATATGACAGCATGCATCTTGTAATTGTTCTTTTATCGTGATCGAATCTGATATTGATACAGATACACACATAATTGTATTTGGACTGAGAGTCTGAACATGACTTTAGTAAAGGACATGTTTTATGTTTTTTGGCAGGTGTCCAATAGGGGCGAGGCTCATTTGGAGCTGAACGCCTTCAGGAGGAAACATGACTGTGCGCTGGTCATATCAGGAGACTCTCTGGAGGTAAAACACCTGAAATGTTCCATATATTCGACACAATCATGTATAATCAGGACTGATGTTCTCGCACTGATTATTTCTCTCTATGCGTGGCCCATCAGGTCTGCCTGCGGTACTACGAGCATGAATTTGTGGAGCTGGCGTGTCAGTGCCCCGCTGTGGTTTGCTGTCGCTGCTCTCCCACGCAGAAAGCTCAAATCGTTCGATTGTTACAGCAACATACAGCCAACAGAACATGTGCCATAGGTCAGTCCTCTCTGCTTCTCTTCTCAGTCGGTTGAGCTTTAAGTCCAATCGTGTAGTAGCTGAGACAAAACCCACTTAAACCGAACTCTCTCCAAGCACATGAATCTTTGAGAGCGGTAAAGATGACTGTCTTCACTGTGTCTTCTCATGTTTTCCCACTATCATCTTTCTTATCTCTGTGCTCAGGCGATGGAGGAAATGATGTCAGCATGATCCAAGCAGCAGACTGTGGTATCGGTATTGAAGGGAAGGTGAGGTATTTCTCATTAACATAGATCGTCTTTTCCTGTTACTGTAACTTTTCAATTCATCTTTAATGAATCACATTTTCCGCTCCAAATACATTATCATTAGCTTAATTTGTCTTGGTGTTTTACTTTTTTTGTGTGTAATTATTTTTGCTCTCATTGGTGATGTCTTATATTGGTGATGCTTGGTCACAATGGTCATAAAAATTTCATAATGCAAAACCTTTTAATGGTCCTAAAAAGAAAATATCATTTTTAAGAGCCAAGCACCGATTATATCTTTCTTCTTCCTCTTACTCTTCCACTTCCTCCTCCTCCTCATCCTCCATGGAAGTCTATGGCAGCCCGTAGAATCGCTTATGGGGAAAGGTGAAATGTGGCACACAGATGGAGGACAGTCTGAACTGTTACCATAGCAAAAGTCTCTAACTCAAACCAAACCTTCTAACGCCACAAACTGTCCAAAGTTGCACTGATGTTATTGGTAATAAGTTTTGAACGAAACAGAATAATTTTCCCTCAGATTACTTGGCTCAAGGCAATTCAAATGCACCCGATGCCTTTTGAATTTTACAGAAAAAAAAATTCTAACACCTCCTAGACCATTGCTCAGATTTTCATGAAAATCGACAAAAACTTTGGAATTCAAGTTGAGTCAACAAACTGTTTATGAGTAATGCATAAACGAATTTGACGAAGAACACATCAAAATATACATGAGCCTAAATGTCCGCAATGCTTTAACGTATTCAGACCAAACTTGGTCTGTGTTATGACAACCGTGACCTGAGAGTACCTGCGCAGTTTTGGCACAGTGACACCAAGTGGTCAGGAGATATGACAAATTTTATATTTTGCTATTATTGCTTATAACATCTTAATATCTAAAGTCATCTAAAAGGTCTTTAATTGCTCATTGTTGCAGTTGGTCTGATGTAGTGCTGCAACGACGCGTTGACGTCATCGATTACGTCGACTACGAAAATACGTCGATGTGCCTGAAATGCGTCGACGCGTCACACTGTTTACATTCATCTGGTGTAATGGCGGCTTCTGCTCCTGGGAACGGAGAAAGTTCCATTCTATCACAAAAACCAAGACCACGATTATCAAAAGTATGGGAATACTTTAAACAGAGGCCAAATAAAACGCTCCTTTGTTCCCTTTGCAGAACCGAAATGGCGTACCACCTATGGAACAGAATCTCTGCCCTTTCGCGCGCAAAATCATATTTTGCGCGTGAAAGGGCATTTTGCGTGCGCGTGAACTGAGTTGAGGAGAAAATCTTCGTCTCACAAATAAGAAAATATTTCGAGCGAATGAAAATCAGTTTTGCATTTCAAAGAAGTTTATTTGGATGTGCGCGGACGCTCTCTTTCGCACGTGCGAGGTTTCAGCTGCTCGCGCTCCTGCCCCCGCCCCGCGCGCTCGCTGAGACTCGCTGCATCACAGACGGAGCAAGAGGAAAAACACACGGTTCAGGAGACGTTTGTTCAGACTAGTGAAAGTCTTTGACACTCTTCATGTTAAAGTTCAAATGTCTTCCACTGGACGAACACACATAATGACTTATTTTTAATCAAAATCAAATCGTATTATTACATAATGGCGTGTCCCAGTGTTTCTACACCTTAAATGAACTGCTAAATTAGTTCTAACTTCTTACGTAAAAAAAAAAAATCACTAGATTAATAAAAAAAGGTAATAAAAATAATCGTTAGATTAGTCGACTAATCGAAAAAATATTCGTTAGATTAGTCGACAGAAAAAATAATCGTTAGTTGCAGCTCTAGTCTGATGCTCCACCCATGCTTACATAACCCATGCCTTTTTGTGCTTGACTCCTTAATTTCGGTTTGCAGCTATATTTTTACTATTATTTATTTGATTATATATTTATTTTGAAGTAAATATATAACATGCATCCATTAATAGTTTTAGAAAACAACATTTAATGAGAAATATTCATGTACAGTACCTTTAATCATTATTTCTACCTAGTCTAAATAAAAAATTTTTTTTATTTTACTATTTCAGACTCTGTGTGATAAGTTCACAGAAATGCATTATGCCACTTGTGTTTCAGGAAGGAAAGCAGGCATCTCTGGCGGCAGATTTCTCCATTACCCAGTTCAAGCACATCGGCAGACTGCTAATGGTACATGGCCGCAACAGCTACAAACGTTCAGCTGCTCTTGGCCAATTTGTCATGCACCGTGGCATGATCATCTCCACCATGCAGGTAACACACAACACAAGAGACAAGTAGAGCCTCGTGTATGCTTCCATTTCTGTAGTCATGTAGTATTCACCGAAGTGGCCAGAGTCAGTACAGTAAATCGGTTTGCTCTCAGCACCAAGAGCACCACACTTATGCTGCTGAAATGCAGCCTCTTGATTTGAAGTGCTGACATCTTGATTTGAATCTGTGTTTCCGCTCAGGCTGTGTTTTCCTCTATTTTCTACTTCGCATCTGTTCCTCTGTACCAAGGCTTCCTCATGGTGGGGTAAGCAAAGGCTACACACCATTTTTTAACTTTTAACATTATGTCACATTTCCTAACATTGTGCTTAATTGTTCCCAGTTATGCCACCATCTACACCATGTTCCCTGTCTTTTCTCTGGTGCTGGATCAGGATGTAAAGCCTGAAATGGCTCTGCTATATCCTGAGCTCTATAAAGACCTCACCAAGGTAACAACATATCAGACCTTATAACGGCAACTAACAGAACTAGATATCTGCATGATACACATGAAATAAGTTACAGGAATGAAGGCATGAGATTGTGTTTGCTGCATGACAGTGGTGCTGACTTTGGTTTTCCCTCCACTAGGGCCGCTCCCTGTCCTTTAAGACCTTCCTGATTTGGGTTTTGATAAGTGTATATCAAGGTAAATGGATGAACAGTGCTGTTTTATATTTTTGTTTGACTATAAACAATAACTCACCAATAACCTTTATTCTTGTGATGGGTTTTTTTTTTTTTTTTGGCATGATATTTGTAACATAACTGAAATTGGGGGCCTAATAAAGCGAACAATGTTAAAAAACATCGACTAGGGAAAGTAATAATCAATTATAATTACAATAATATAGTGTTGTGCTGTTGGAATTATATATGAATATGTTGTGATTATTTTTCTCGCTGTACTGTATTGATTCTTCAGGCTCTTATATTATTAATTTTATTTATATGTCTAAACATAATTTTCTACATTTGAGTTAATAAAGAAGCAGGTCATAAATTACATTTTCAAACATTAAAAGTTATTTTAAATTGTAATAATATTTCACAATATTAATGTTTTTCATTTAGAATCATAGTATAAATAATCCAGTCGATTCAAATCTGAACAAACCATTACTAAATTTCCGTTTTTTTATAATGCATCATGCAATTTAAAAGAGAATTTTAATGGTATTGAAACAATCTAAGAAAATGAACCAACCTGGTGATTTAATAGTGATGTATATACCAGATTAACTAAGTGAAATGCAAAAAATTCTATTTGTTTTTAAACAAATCCTTCATTGATTAGACAGACAGCCAACACACAGGGCTCAGTACTGCCTCGTCTTTTTATAGAAAACACAGGGTTTATAGTTCAGTTTGAATATTATGGTATAATAATGTAGGAAATATTTTATCACCGAAAAGTTGTACAGCTATTTGCGTTAGTGTTTAGGTTGGAATCCCAGTAGGGGTGATGCATGAGCTACCACCATTGTGCCTGGGTTGTACAAAAAATTCAGGGCAATGTAAACTTAAAAATAGCCAATCCAATCTGAGATAACATGACATATATAAACGAACCATGAACTGATATGTTCTCTACGAATAAATCCGTAAAAACATTTCATCAAAGAAATAAACATTAAAGCGCAATGTAACATGTCTCCCGCGAATTGAGTCGAGCTCTTTTCATGAATGTGATTTTCGGACCGTCGCCAGCTCTCACGCGCACACGGCTGCCTTATCCGCACTGTAAATCGATCCGCGCAGCGAGCAAGAGAGATCAGTGTCCCCGTCTGACAGCTCCTGCTTTTTAATTAAACCTTAATACAGAGAGACAAGAACAACAGGGAAATATGAGCAAAGATTTCATTTAGTCCAGAGAGTAACCCTGAGGAATGTTCGCCGTATGAAGAGAGGCAATTATGTGATCAGTTAGAGGCCATTAGGCTGGATTGCGGTGGCGTTTATGATTAAAATGAAAGCAGAGATGGTTACAGTAGGCTGAGGAGCCGAGTGAGCGTGGAGCCTCGTGAGCAGGGGTCAGGGCTCGACGCACTCATGTGTGAATCGGGATCAGACCATGAGCGAGGGTCAAGAAATCACAGGAGAAACTTGTTCTTGATGGACCTTATGGATTTGTCAGGATCTTCTTTATATCGTTAGTTATTCCCCCGTTTAATTTAAGAAGCACTAATGTGTCTCATGCACGTTTTTATACTCATTAGAACACTAAACCGACAAGCTTAGCAACGTCTCGGTCCTTGTTAGCTCAATTCAAACACATCTTCTGTTTGTCCACCAGGGGGCATCCTGATGTACGGGGCCCTGGTTCTGTTCGATCAGGAGTTCGTACATGTGGTGGCAATCTCTTTCACTGCTCTGATCTTGACGGAGCTGCTGATGGTGGCGCTGACTGTCCGCACCTGGCACTGGCTCATGGTCGTAGCCGAACTTATAAGTCTAGGCTGCTACCTTGCATCCCTTGCCTTCTTAAATGAATACTTTGGTAAGAACTGACAACAGTGCAACACATTTTTCAAATATTCTTTATTTTATGATTTTTTTTAAAAATTGTATTAATTAAATTTGTTAATATTATTCATTTTTGTTTATTATTTTAAATATTATTTAGCATTTTATTTGTGTACCTATCTACATTTTCTTTGCTTTTATTTACTTTTTTAATATTTGAATTATTTTAATTTATAAGTAAATTCAAACAACAAATTAAAAGTAAATTAATATGAATATTCTTATTATTATTTTATTCATCTGTCCATCCATCCATCTGTCCGTCTATTCATTTATTGATTTATTTTTTAGATTCAATATAATTTTTTAATTTATTTTTTACCTGTAAATATTTTTTATTTACCTTGTATGTTTTATTAGTAAAGTACTTGAATTTATTTTTTGAGTATCTGTCTATCTATCTATCTGTCTGTCTGTCTGTCACACTTCACCTTTAATGATATGGTCCGCTGACCTATAGGCTCCGGTTTCAGTGTTTCAACCAAACGCATATTAGTTCAAACTGGTGCGCTCACTGTAACCACTTTTAAGCTCTTTCTTCTTCTTCTTTCTTCCATCTCTGTTTTGTGACTGTGCTTTTAGGCATAGGTCGTGTGACCTTAGGAGCTTTCCTGGGTAGGTTTGTCTTTCCCCTATGCTCTCTCTGTTGTTTCACCAGCTATCATTTCCTGCCTCCACAAACATGTCCGTTCTCCTCCCTCGGGTTTCACTCTCATTTGGTGTGGGCCCCTGGATGAGAAGGATCCATTCAAATGTGCCGTAACCCTGTGATTACTCATTTTTCAGAACATTCCATCGTTGCAGTGCATCCACTTCATCCACAGCCTGACAGACCTCTTTTTTTGTGATGTGTGAAAAAGGCGCTAATGCACGCCTTGATGATATAAACGACCATGGAGACACGCTTGACGCTGACGTTGTTTTTCTCCATATGCTTTGTTTGTCTTCAGATCTTTCATTTATCACAACACGGGTGTTCTTGTGGAAGGTGTGCGTCATCACGTTGGTCAGCTGTCTGCCGCTCTACATCATCAAATACCTGAAGCGGAAGTTCTCCCCTCCCAGTTATTCCAAACTTTCCTCCTGAGCTTTCCGTACATCACCGTGACAAAAGGCATGCCGACATATTTACAAGCACATGCGACAGCTACATCAAACACTTTGAAACCCATCTGAACCTTTTTTTTATTATTGCTGGATGTTAGTTCACGCAAAAATGAACAGCCTGATACCATGTACTCATGTTGTTCCAAACCTTTACAAAAAGAGAAGTTTAGCAGAATGTTCACGCAGCTCTTTTCCATTGGAAAAAATTGCACCTAAAATGCAGTATTAACTTTAGTGCTCTTCGAGGAAACTCCTGCTTGTTTGGAACGACATGAATGAATAATGAACAATTTTTCATTTTTGCGTAAACTATCCCTTTAATTTCCAGAAGTGCTTCATGAATGCTTATTCAGTGAAGTAATGTGATTTGTTTGTATATATGAACTTATATGAGTGTTTCTGTGCTCATCACGTTTCTGCACTTAAAGATGGCGGGACAGTTATAGTAGGATTGTGTACTTGAAGAGGCTAAAGCACAAAAAAACTAACCAGATAGAATAAAAGGGTTGTTTAGGGCACCCACACTGGAATGATGGTCCAAAAACTGTCACTTTTTACTTGGCAAAATCAGTTTTTTATTATTATGGATTTTTAACTTTTTTATTGGTGTTATGTAATGACATAATGATACAATTTCATCTATAATGAACGTAAAGTATTATTGATATTGTCATATCCATCCGCACTTTTCCTTCTGATATTGGCACATTTTGAATGATTAACTCTATTATTGATGAGATCCGGATGGGCGGGGCTTGGTAAATACCTGTGGTTGTGATTCCAGTGTTCTGATTGCATGAGTGTATACTGAAGTTGAATTCAGGCAGCTCTGGTTTCCTGTTGTGCTGTGGCTGCTGCTGCTGCTGCCATATGATCCTGCTGCAAAACTGTGTAAATGTAAACCAGAGCACTGCGTGTGTTCTTACAGCGGGAACTATTTGTTCTGGGAACAACGCTCCTCTCAACCTGACATCCTAAATGACATTGTATCAACGTAACATTCGACGTTTTGACATTTGACAAATCGAACTTGATTGATGCATGACATTGAAAAAAGAATGTACTTTTGTTGGATTGGAGTGTTTTTTAAGATTGTAAAAACTGAGGTGAAAAAGTGTTAGGATGTCCTAAGCTGCTTAGAGATGCACTGAAATGTTTGCATTTCTTAAATCACCTAAGGCACTTGCTCTTCAGCAGTTACTTTTTTTATAGACTGCCGCCTCACAATCCACCGTTTATTTTGGAGTATCGCTATTTTTTGAGAACATTGCACATGCTTTGTCCCCTAATGACTGCGCTGATGGTGTGAAGTTGGCTCAATAATGTGTTCGATCATCTTGCCTTATCTTTATGAAACAAGTCAGCTGGTATGAGGAATGAGTTTTATCATTCACTTTATTTTCTAAACTCTCTGTGTGTGTGTGTGTGTTTACAATTCTGAATGAGACAATGCCAAGCAACATGTGTGCCGTACGCTGTTCCTTTCCCGCTGTGCGTAATGGTGGATGTGCTTTGAAGACGCTGAGTTGTACTTTACTCAGGAAAACCACTAACTGATTTCTTCTACTGTGTTATAAACCTTCAATTAACCCTGTGACAGCCTAACAACAATAGCTTGTTTATTATTTGAATATTTTGCTTTTGTTTCGCCTGAGTTTTTTTATTAACTGATACATAATGTGATGTTTCTGTGGTGTTACTGCAACTGTGGGCGTATTCTGTGTCATCAGGACGATGGTTTCAGCAGTATAATTGAACTTTTTAATGATTATTGATGTCTGATTAAAGAGCAATATGTTTCCAAGTGGTCTAGTGGGTGCTTCCTTTTACAGGTCTGAATGTTTTAGTGCTGTGCTAATACGCATGTAATGCATCCGTATTTAGTAGCACTTTTTACGTATAAAGTAGACATCGGTGTTAACTTTGATTTGCTCCTTTATTAGTTTTTTTCTTCTTCTTTAATTGGTGGGAATTTTGAGGTAAGTAAACCAACATTTGGTCCCAAACTTTACGTTCCAATCAAGTTATAAATTAATGGCTCAGTCAATAAACCTGTGCCCTTTTTTGTTTTTATGCACGTATTTATTATCATTAAATATGTAATTGCTTGAAAATCCATACTGAATACCTATGCTTTCAAGAATTGCTTCATATACAGTCTTAGCACTTCATATATGGAACCTTATAGGTGTTGTGATCATGGGATAATTTTATGGATTTTGTTTTAATATTTTTTTTAATGTTTTATTAATTATGCAAGAATGTTATAAACATGCCTAATCACTAGTTTAAAAAAAAAAACGTAAATAACCTGTTAAACATGAGAGTATTATGCACATTTCTCCTTGTATGGAAACATTTCGGCATAAAGGGCATTATGTTTTAAAGTTTCAGGCCCTTCTTTACCTTATTCTTGGAAAATTCAATTCAGTCTGGAAATAATGTCAGAAACTGACAAACATCCATAGGAGGGCGCCGTTTATGTGAGAGTGAGTATAAGCTTGCTTTTTGAAATCTTGACCTTACAGCACTGCTTAATGTACCACACATTTATTTGTATGTATTGCTTGTAACCACTAGAGGGCGGCATTTACACAGTATCACTTCAGCCAAACTTTGGGCCCACATGGAAACTACATCAGCTGGTAAGATTGCTGTTCAACTATGGCAAGCCGTTTTAACTTTTATTCATTTTCAGGATATGAACTTGTGATATCAACAATTATATTTTCACTAGTTAAAATGTTAATTCTTGATATCAGGAATTAGATTTCCACTTGTAACAATGGGAATTTTTGATATCAACAATTGCATTTTTACTAGTGAAATCTCACCATAGGCTGCCATTCAAATTCAGTTGTTGATATCAAGAATTCATTTCTTATTAGTTGAAATTCCAGTTTCACATATCAGGAATACAATTCTTACTAGTGCAAATGTCTATTCTTGACATCAACAATTGAATTCCTACAAGTAAAAATTTTCATTTCTGATATCTGAAAATGCATTCCTGATATCAATATAATTTCTTATATCTAAAACGGCTGGTAACAATCACATTCATGATATAAGAAATGAATTCTTGATATCAGCAATTGAATTTGAAATGCAGCCTTTGGTGAGATTTCACGAGTAAAAATACAATTCTTGATATCAACAATTATAGTTTATACTAGTGTAAATTGAATTGATATCAAGAATTAACATTTTAACTTAGTATAAATGTAATTGTTGATATCACAAGTTCATATTGAAAATGAATGAAAGTCAAAACAGCTTGCCATAGTTTAACAATAGGCTTTCAGGGTAACGTGACCCCAGGATTCTGCCCACAAAATTTTTTTTTAACCATTGTTTGTAGTGTGTTTGCTTTGTCCATTTGCTCTTTATTTTATGTCTAATTGAGGGATGTCAGCGTCCAACATGATGTCTTTTTTCTTAACCATTTTATCTGCTTTTATTGATATGACATTTTTATTAGTATTAGATCGATACATATCTCCAGTCTTTTTACAATGATTTTCGGTTAGATATACATCACCAGTCAAACGTTCTGTCAAACTGTTTAATCTAAAGTCTTTAATACCTTGAAATTAGTTTGGTTGACAAATACAAATCCAGCTTTGTTGTTGTTGTTGGATCAGATAGTGAAGGGAAAGCACTGTGTTCATGCATGATCACCGAAGTGTTCATTTGAGCGTCTCCGAAACAAAGCTGTCATAGACAAAGTGTGTGTATATATATTTTTTTATATAATTATTAAATGTAAACTCATAGCAACATATGTTTTTACATTATTTTAACTCAAAAATAAGCTAAGCAGTTTCACTTGTCATTTTAATATAATTTAAGTTTGATTGTACTTAAAAAAAAATATAAGGCAGCAACTAAACTTTTATTTTTCTAAAAAAGAAAAAGAAAGTAAAATGTTTTTAAAAGAAGCGTGATCACGGCTGCATTTATTTAATCAAAAATAAAAAGCTAATATTGTGAAATATTACAATGTCAAATGTGCTTTCTGTTTATTTTAACATTTAATTTATGTATTATGATAAAGCTAAATTTTCAGCATAATTACACCAGTCACATGATTCTTCAGCAGAAATCGTTCTAATATTTGCTGCTCAAGAAAAATGATCAATTTCGAGAACAGTGCTGCTTAATATTTTTTTAAATAATATTTTAATAATTAATTAATAATTTTTAATAATAAGATTCTTTGATGAATAGAATTTTTTTGATCAATCTAATGTATCCTTGCTTATTAAACAAAATGACCCCAAACTTTTTCACTGAAGTATTTGCAATGTATGCACATATTACTATTATTTTAAATGTAACAATAAAGATCGAGCAGGTGTGTCCAAACCTTTGACTGGTGTGTTGAACTTACTGAGATTATCAGCCTTGAAACACACACACACAATGTGTTATCAACCCCTCCACCCAAACTCACCCACACATGCTCCGTAGAGCAGGAAACGCGTGGTTTACAGCGACCCCGCACTAGATGTGATGGTCCACTGACACTAACATGCCAGGAAGCTTTTTCTTTCATCTTATCTATATCTTTCTCTCTTCCTCCCTTCCCTGTCTCTCTATCTACCTTTCTTCACTTCTAGATCAAAACTCAATTTTGCTGTGCCAGCTTTCACTTAAAATGACCCAAATCCGCTGCACGTGCCTGTATAGAGTCTCCACCCTTTGATGTGTTTGTGCTCTGGACATTTCCGCGCAGGTTGTGGGGCAGTAGTGTTGTTTTATCGGCCACATGTGGGGCACAACACGCGTCATACTGTTTTGCTACTGTCTCAAGAGTATCTGTTTTTCCAAAGCATTGTGTTTCCTGTAGGTGGACACAGATTTGGGATACGCCTTTAGCTAAGCACTTCTCTACTGTTGCTGAAAACATTCAGCTGTATTTGTCAGCAATTACTAAAGTGAAAAATGTCCTCTGTCTGTCCAACATTCTATCCATCTGTCTCTATTTGTTTGTCTGTCCATCCATCCATCGTTCTATCATTCTAATGTTCTATCTGTTTGTCTATGTCTGTCTATATATCTGTCTCTCTGTCAAATCTGTTGTCTATCAATCTAATGTTCTGTCTACCTATCTGTCTGTCTGTCATTTTATTTGTCTGTCTCTGTCAAATGTTCTGTCTATCTATGTAATGCTCTGTCTACCTGTTTGTGTCTGTCTATCTATCTGTCGTTCTGTCAGTCAAATGTTCTTATGTCTGTCTGGCCAAAATTTTGAGAATTACATAAATATTGGAAATTGGAAAAGTTGCTGTTTAAGTTTTTATAATAGCAATTTGCATATACTCCAGAATGTTATGAAGAGCGATCAGATGAATTGCATAGTCCTTCTTTGCCATGAAAATTAACTTAATCCCAAAAAAAACCTTTCCACTGCATTTCATTGCTGTCATTAAAGGACCTGCTGAGATCATTTCAGTCATCGTCTTGTTAACTCAGGTGAGAATGTTGACGAGCACAAGGCTGGAGATCATTATGTCAGGCTGACTGGGTTAGAATGGCAGACTTGACATGTTAAAAGGAGGGGGATGCTTGAAATCATTGTTCTTCCATTGTTCACCATGGTGACCTGCAAAGAAACGCGTGCAGCCATCATTGCGTTGCATAAAAATGGCTTCACAGGCAAGGATATTGTGGCTACTAAGATTGCACCTAAATCAACAATTTATAGGATCATCAGCAACTTCAAGGAAAGAGGGTCAATTCTTGTAAAGAAGGCTTCAGGGCGTCCAAGAAAGTCCAGCAAGTGCCAGGATCGTCTCCTAAAGAGGATTCAGCTGGAGTGCCACCAGTGCAGAGCTTGCTCAGGAATGGCAGCAGGCAGGTGTGAGCGCATCTGCACCCACAGTGAGGCCAAGACTTTTGGAAGATGGCCTGGTGTCAAGAAGGGCAGCAAAGAAGCCACTTCTCTCCAAAAAAAACATCAGGGACAGTTTGATCTTCTGCAGAAAGTATCGTGAATGGACTGCTGAGGACTGGGGCAAAGTCATATTCTCAAATGAAGCCCCTTTCCGATTGTTTGGGGCATCTGGAAAAAGGCTTGTCAGGAGAAGAAAAGGTGAGCGCTACCATCAGTCCTGTGTCATGCCAACAGTAAAGCATCCTGAGACCATTCATGTGTGGGGTTGCTTCTCATCCAAGGGAGTGGCTCACTCACAATTCTGCCCAAAAACACAGCCATGAATAAAGAATGGTACCAAAACACCCTCCTTCTACCAATAATCCAACAACCGTTTGGTGAAGAACAATGCATTTTCCAGCACGATGGATCACCGTGCCATAAGGCAAAAGTGATAACTAAGTGGCTCGTGGACCAGAACGTTGAAATTTTGGATCCATGGCCTGGAAACTCCCCAGATATTAATCCCAACGAGAACTTGTGGTCAATCCTCAAGAGGCGGGTGGACAAACAAAAACCCACTAATTCTGACAAACTCCAAGAAGTGATAATGAAAGAATGGGTTGATATCAGTCAGGATTTGGTCCAGAAGTTGATTGAGATCATGCCCAATCGAATTGCAGAGGTCCTGAAAAAGAACGGCCAACACTGCAAATACTGACTCTTTGCATAAATGTCATGTAATTCTCGATAAAAGCCTTTGAAACGTATGAAGTGCTTTTAATTATATTTCAGTACATCACAGAAACAACTGAAACAAAGATCTAAAAGCAGTTTAGCAGCAAACTTTGTGAAAACTAATGTTTATGGAATTCTCAAAACTTTTGGCCACGAATATAAAAATAAGGATGGAATTATGAATTTATGAAAATTATGAATTTTGATGTTTTCATCTGTACTTAATTTTGTGCTTTGTGATGTTAAAATGCTTCAGAATTCTTCTCAGGGAAGATTGAGAGGGGCTTTACATTTTAAACATTTGGTGTAATTATTTTTTCCGAGTTTTATTGAGTCAAATGAAAGTTGGGGAATGTATTCTCCAGGGCAGCGTTTGCTCAATACCACTCTCTCAAAAATCTATTGAAATGACTTTCCTGCCATTTGTTGCTCAACTCGCTGTGTAGTGGATAAGTTAGTCACTGTTGTGTCTGGGCCCCACAGTGGAGCTCCGGGCAGAGGGTCTGTGTTTGCTCACTCAGCCTGTGGGAGCCTATGAAATCCCTCCCCTCTGGAACACAGCCACAGTTGCCCAGCAACAACCTTACACAACAGGAAACAGACTTGGGGATTCCGTCACTGTGCCGAGTCAAAGAGAGCATTCACTGGAGACAGGAAGCCCCAAGGTACAGCAGCAGGGGGCAGTTCTATAACCAAGGCCATGTCATGTAAATACCACCTCAAATTGCTGTTGCTGTTTCTACTTTAAGCACTTTATATGTTCATCAGCTTAGTTTTAAATGTGGTCTGGATTTTATGACGTGGACTCATAAGGCACATCGTAAAAAGGCTAAAATAACACATTTGATTACAATCCCATTGTGACGCAAAAAACAACACGCTTTTCTTGTTCTACATTATCGTCTTCACATAGTTTTAGCCATGGTCACTTTTAACACATGATGCATATTTTCAGTTGCTCATGGAGCTGAAAATCATCTGAAATCCAACTTCTGCATCCAACCCTGGTTTGATCTGTTTTATCTATTAAGGCGATGAAGAAAAAAAAACTGGAACCAGAAGGTCTTTTCCAGAAGACCACCATCAAATCACCGTCATTCCCAGTACACTCACCCACAAATATGATGAAGAGCCCTGCCAGCCAGACGTAGCAGTAACTTGTAAGAAGAGGTGAGTAGACCTATGACATCAATGACTCCTCTTTTCTTGACCAATCACACCACACACAGAGAAACGTTTGGGTGCACATGGGGATTGAATGTGCTTTTGGTTTATTTTAACAACTTTTAAACGCTGACACATCATTAGTGATGCACATGCATATTATGATTCATGCCATTGTTATGAGTGTGCAGCCTTTTTTTAAACGTCTCCCAGACGATTCAACATCTGTGGCATTAGTTATGGACTCATGTTACATAGTCCCAAATGTCTTTGCTGTCTGTGGCATGCCATGCTTTGATACATATATTGCGTTAGAGCGCATTGCCGCCCATGTATCCTGTTTGGAAACATAATTTGTCATTTGTGTATTCTTAAAAACCTTACAGAGTAAACAGCAGTGCATCATGCTGACACACGAGCCAAGCTAACTGCATTATCACTCATTGTATTATCATTATCATTAGTAGTTCTTCAGGCCATAAAGCTACTGCCACTCTTGTAAATAGCGCTTAATATGGTCTACGAATAGAAATGATAAATTTATGACTAAATTTGAATGTCCCAGTGTTGTAGTGTGAGTAAACCGACTGACCGGCCTCTGTGGGCGTCTAATCAATTATTCATCTGCTCTCTGGAGTACGCCATTCTGATTGGTCAATCGTACCATCCAGTGGTCTGATATTCACTGTCACCACAGCAACGCTGTTCTGGTAACTGAAACTGTCTGCACTTTCAAGCGCGATTCCTCAATCCTGACGATTCTAGAGATTTCATTGACCTTGTTGTCTCTTCCCTAAACCATAACCTTAAGCTAAGTAAAGGAAATCCTGACAGAAAGAATTGCTGTTTGATCTTTCATCTATTGGTTTTCTGAAGTAAGCCTATGCAGACCAGTGAAATGGGCTGGTGCGTGGGGTTTACGCCATGGGTTCCTGCATGCATCTGGAGGCATCTAAAGCCTTTGTCTGTGTCTGAAATCACTCCACACTCTAATATAGTGCATCAATTGAAGGCCACGCCATTTGTAGTGGTTTCCCAAAGAATAGTGCACGTTATTGAACGCACTCATTCAGTCCCATAATGCAACCCATGTACACTCACTAAATTCCCATGTCTTTTTAGAAGATAACAATATTCTAGCAATATTGTTCCAGTGTTCGTCTTGATTGTTTTACAGTATTTTTCTTAGCAGATGTTTACGGGTACACTGTAAAAATGTCATTTTCAAACTTGATTACTGGAGTACGTTTTTTTTTAATAAAAAAAATAAGCCATTTCGGTCTGTTTCAAAAAAGTCCAATTTAATTTAATGGTATGCAGCATTTCTTTGTGATCGTTTGAGAAATTTAGCAATATCTGATTCAAAGTACATCCTTCGGCCAAATTTTTACAGTGTAAAATTATAAAACATTTCAAAGCTTAAATCAATATTTCGTGTCCATGTATTTATTTATTTGCTGCGTTTGCCATTGAAAACCGTTGACAAATGCTGATGTAAGTTTAGATCTAAATCCAGTAACATAGACAACAAAAAGTCTTTGTAGAGACTATTAAATACACCAGCTTTTTTTTTTGGCATATACTGCAAAGCTGAGGCGAACAAAATATCCGGAACTGTTCGGCTGGTGCTTAAAAACCCTTGCCCTCGACAACGGGCAGACAAGAGTGGAAAAACTGCAGGCCAACTGACGTAGAACTAGGCACACGTCAATCAGCACAGTTAGCGCTATTTATTACCTTCAGCCTGGAAGCTGTGTTTACTGCAGCACGCAGCTTGCTTTCACATAGCTGGGGAGGATAGGGAGGCCCTGCCCACATCCCCTCAAGCCCACTTAGGGCCCCTAACCAGTGGGTGAGAGCTTTCCATGAGGTCAAACAAATACATTTGACCCACAGAACAGCAGGAGAGAGAGGACTGTAAGAGAGGGTAATGGCACAATTACCATGTTCCCATGATGAAAGAAACAGCTAGTGTTTCATAAATGCACTAATTCCTGATGCAATTATATATCATCCTGTGCGTGTGGGGTGAAGGCTATTTGGCTGCCTTTTGTTACTCGACCTGGGTGAATTCTTAGTGGCAGCAAACACTATGCAGCTACTTCAAAACATGCCCATGTCATTAGACAGCTTGCAAAATGCTCAGCCACATAAAGAAAGCATAATGAGAGACCATACTGTATTTACAGATGCGCAGAGATTAAAACTACAGACTTATCTTTCTTTTACATGCATTAAAATTATACAGCGGTTAGGGTTCATAGCATGTGAAAAGCATTTTTCATGCATGAATACTGAAAAAATGCTAATAGTATGCAGAACTATTATAGGATAGGTTACTCTTTACAATGGGGTGTGAATTAAGATGCATGTTTAGGACAATAGTAGGTACAGGTAATATTGTGTAGTGCAGTATGAGAACAAACATTAGCCAACATTTCTTGGCTTCAAAAAAGTCCTGGATGATTCCCGATGACGCAGCGAATCGCGCCCCACTGGAAAGTTGTCAAAACCGAAATCATAGTTGCCCGAGCTGCCAACAGCATCTTGTGATTTTCAGATCCCATTTCCCTGCACTGTGATGTCCTAAAAAAAAAACAAGCGGAGCTGTTTATTCAATGCACTACTGTTGCTACGCGATAAGCCTCACGGACACGCTGTTTGTTTCTATTGATGGAACAATAGAAATTATTAACATGATAATGAATTATTTAACTGCCTTCATTTTCAAAACAGCCGCATTTGTTCTCACTCTATTTCCAGTAGGTACAGGTAGGCTTTTTCACCTAGCATTTTAGCTATAGATCTTAGTCAGGGTAACGCCATTCGTTTTTGATGGGAATGCAAACTAGGAGGGATAGAATTACAATGGATTTCGATATTTTTGTTTAAGAATTGTTATGCTTACGAAACGTCTTTAAGAAAAAACTTTCAGTAGACAAAAACACCATGAATCAGTTTTAAAAGTTGTGAAAATTACGTGATCTAGGACCTTTGTGCAACTCTATCGCTTCATCCATGTTAAATTCAAAATGGCGTCTAACCTAAATAGATCTGGACCGATTCCCGCTTTGTAGGCCTAAGCAAATTGTTCATTTGAATCGTCTAAATGAACCGTTTGAACCTCAGAACGATTCGGACGGAATGAATCAGACTGAATCTGTAAGTGCGGTTCTGGAGTTGACAAATAACAAATAGTTGCAATAATTAATATTCGGTTAAGGTTAATTTCATTTTTAGGCTAATATTTGGTTAGCACCAACTAACTAAATTGAGAGCTGTCTCTTTTGATGAAATAAGCCAAAAACCAATGAAAAAACTAAGGTGAAAAGTTCATAATAAACCACAATTTAATGAAAAACGGGCCTAAAATATGCCCAAAAACATTTCAGCCAAGAGATTTTTTACTATTATTATTGTTGTAAATGCAAGTGACTTTTTGATTCGAAATGAGCTAAATCGTAGCTGCAACTGGGACATATGAAATGACAATAAAGACATGTTTAGTGTTTAATATAACCTAATAAACAAACTAATATTTACCTACACATGGCTCTACTGTAACGAATGTAATGTATTCCAGGATGTCAGGGGCATCAAACAACCGCTGAATCATTATCTGAAACAAACTGTTCAAAAGAACCGATTCGCAGAAATGAGTTAGACGTTCCTGCGCAGACGCGCATGCGCACACGCCGGCTCTGGGTTTCAACGGCTCCACATCTGGAAATGTTGAGAGGAGAGAATCCCTCTCTTCATCTGCTGTTGAGCTTGAGACGTGGTGCCTGCGTCACTCCAAAGAGGGGCGGGGCTAGTCGGAGGTGTTTCCCGGCTTTATATAGATACAGAGACCTTTCCATCGCAAAGCAGTGCGTCACCAGAACCCCTGGAAACTAACATGCAAGTCCAGAATAGAAAATATAACGAGTTCGAGAAACTGAATTAAAATAACATAATACATTTTTGCGTCATTGCACGCGCTTTTTAACTGTTGTATATTGAGCTTTCAAATCATTTATACCGCTTCTCGTGACTGGAGTACACCTTTATTGCGGTAGAAGTGAACAATTTTTTTTTATCAGAGATATCTGGAGTCATTATATTGGGAAGTAAAACGCCGTTCGGACACTGCTGTGCGTTTTGGAAAAGTGCGTTGAACTTGCTGTGAGTTCACTCTACACTTCGCAAGCATGAAATCGGCAGAGGAAGGTAACGTTTAAGATTAACTGCATCTACTCACACTGTGTCACATTTCACTCGGACGTGTTTGTATATCATTATTGGGCATATCGTATTAGTGTAATGTTATTGATCCGTCATAGTAATGGATGGATGTTTGCTTATAAGTTTACCTGTCGAGATTGAACAAAAAATCAATAACTGCTATCGTGCACTCACCGTTTTCAGTTACTAAGGGAGACTGGGGAGTGTTAAGATTCAACGCGATGTCGTATTATGCCATGTCTCTCAAACTTTACGTTCCTATATTTCTCTGCTAAGTAAATCTACAGCATGTTCCTAAACTGAGTAAATGATTGTCAAATACAAAGACTGCTGTTGTGCCCAACCTCACTTGAGAGGTGAGTTGTAACACTAAAATATTTCATTTCTTTGCATGAATTTATTGTGGTGATCAAATTTACTGCACTTTTTCCCCACAAAATAAATATTGTAGCATGTCTGATCACCATCCCAAATCCATTCATAAATTATATTCATAGCAAATGAAATATAAAGGCAAGAATAGCAATAGAATAACAATTCTAAATTTCGTGCAGTCTTTGTGTGTCCATAATAGGACTTTGGAAAGTTGTATTGTAACCCTCCCCATGCATGATTTGATGCATTTCAGCCAGTAGCTCATTTCTGATTGGTTGGTGGTGGTTACAGCTCACCCTGTGATACTGCTCTATTGTGTAGAGTTATTGTTAATCTAGTGAAATTGAAGTTATTTCTTATTTAATCAAAGGGCTGAATGAGTTTTCCTTAGTCTGAGAGACTGCAGAAGGGAGTGGTGGGCCTGACGAAGATGAAAAGTTATTTAGATTGTGGGTTTTTGCATCCCTCTCTTTGCAGCAAATGTGCATTTCGCAAGATAACTTGGATTATAGTTCATAATGACAGCTCCACCAAAACAAAACCGGTTCTCATGTTTACTTACGAATATTTTCATTTAAGATGATTTCTTGGTCTTAACTGGTTTAAGATGGTCTTCCTGTCTGGGCAGAGTTGTGTAGCTGGTCTCCAAACCTGACCGGCTGAAAAGTGCCTAAAACCCCTTTAGGTCCAGTCAACAGATAACAAGGCTGATTATCAAGATGATTTAAGGTGTTTTATTTCAGCAGGGTTACTAATGTACTTTTAGTAATCAGTAATTTAGTACTTTTATTTATTTTTTTTAAGCTATCAGAATCACATAGTGTATACTTACGGCTTGCTTACAAAAATCTAATATGTAGTTGTTAACTTGATTCAAAACGATACATACATTAGGGATACATTAGCATGCTATCAGTATCCAGGGTGCTTTGTTGCGCTGTGGTCACATTTTCAAGTATCCGTGTTTTTAATCGTCCTCTAAAGTAGCGAGAAATCGTTGCAAATTTTATTGCAAGCAGAGCCAGTAGTGACTGTGCGCCAGTTTGTGCTAACTTACATTACATATGTTTCCACCAGGTTGGACTGACTGACTACAGTGACTCACTCAACTCAACTGCATTTTTTTCCTTTTTGCACTGAGTACACACACACACACACACAAATTAAAAAATTCTGTTATAAGAAAAAAATGTTTTAATGGGATAGTAGATCAGACTTAAAAACTTGAGTAGGCCAGATGACGTATTACTACTGCTTTTTAAAATGTTTTAAAAGTTTTTGCATTAGCTAATTGTTCTAAAATTGCTGTAGTGGTCAATGATTCATCTTGCACTCTCCAGAATGCTCTAAACATTCGATTTACAAAACAAACTTATTATTATCTTCTACTCAAAACATTTTGTTAGTCATGTTGCACGTCAAATGTTGTTCTCTAACCTCAATATATGCATTGCATAGAAGCAAATGTTTGCCCCTGTTTTTTGACAAAGGTTGCTTATGAGTATTGGTTTTCCATCTGGTTTTGTCCTTTGGAAGATATTTTTAACACTTTGTTATTTTTGGCCTGGTATTTGTGTATCACTCACCTTGCTTCCTCTGAGAGGTTGTGGCTTTTAACCACTAACGTTTTTTCTTTTGACTCACAGCTATTACTAATAAAGAGTTGAGTGTCTTTTTATAATGCCAGCATTTTATACCAATCAAATGGCAGTTCTTAAAAAATAAAAAGCTATTTATTAGAGGTGGATGATTGTAAAAGCAGCAGTCTCCTCAAAATATTCACACAGAAGCTTTATGCACGTTCTTTAAGAAATATTTTCTGCACTTACTGTGTGCTCTTTCATCTCTATAGCTTGTTTTTAGTTGCAGTACCTCATGAAAATCTGATTGCACCTTACAGATGCATATGGTTACAGCCAAAGCACCAGCATTTCACTTCCCCTGAGCAACCCCTGCCCAGGCTCCCAGTACCACAATCTCCAGACCAGCCCTTCATTGTCGATATCCATCAGTCAGCCATCCTCGTTCTCCCCTCAAGAAGACATGAGCTCAGTGGGCTACTTCCAAACATCCGGCCCCCGGTCCAACGGAGCTCCCACGTTGGAGAGTCCGCGCATTGAGATAACGGCTTATGGGCAGTTCCCCGAGGATGAAGTCGAGGAGAACAGCGTTCCCGTGTCCAAGCGAGTCAATTCCATAGTGACATTAACATTGCCAAGTGTCGACGGGTATCGTGATCCCACCTGCCTCAGCCCTGCGAGCAGCGTGTCCTCTCGCAGCTGCCATTCAGATGCGTCGTCATACGAATCCGGCTTCTCCTACAACTACGACAACTCGCCGCAGAACTCGCCCTGGCAGTCTCCCTGCGTCTCCCCAAAAGGTTCCTCGTCGCTGCAGTCCTGCACCCTCGGAGCTTCTCCGCGCCATTCGCCGTCCGGTTCCCCCCGTGCCAGTATCACAGACGACAGCTGGATGGGCACCAGAGGCTCGCGACCGAATTCTCCTTGCGGTGGTAAACGTAAGTACAGCTTTAATGGCAGCCAGTCACACAAGTACCATCCATACTCACCGAATCAATCCCCGGGGCCATCGCCACAAACTTCGCCCCGTCTCAGCGTGACCGAGGAAACCTGGCTGCCCAATACCAATCAGTACACCAACTCTGCCATTGTCGCCGCCATTAATGCCCTCACCACAGATGGATTAACAGATCTTGGGGAGGGGATCCCTTTGAAGTCCCGCAAGACCAGTCTGGAGCACAGTGCCTCCATGAACCTGAAAGTAGAACCAGGTGGAGAGGAGACAGGATCCCTGGAGCTTTGCCAGGAGGACTTCTCAGCACGCCTGCCCTTCAAAAAAGAGACCTACTGTAGTGGCTTCTTGGATGTACCCCAACACCCATACTGGTCCAAGCCGAAGCCTTACATCAGGTTAGTTGCGCATAAAGATTTCTTTCGTGTTCATGGCCAAATATTTCATATAATAAGTTATAAAATAAGTAATATAAAAATGTAATAAAATAAGTTTTCTCTTTCTCTTTGTCTCATTATTGGACTCTCTCACACTTATTCTCGAAGCCCATCGTTGCCCGCTCTTGATTGGCAGTTGCCGGCCAGTTCAGGGCCGTACAGCCTACAGATCGATGTCCAACCCAAGTCCCATCACCGCGCTCATTACGAGACTGAAGGCAGCAGAGGGGCCGTGAAAGCACTGGCGGGAGGGCATCCGGTGGTCCAGGTATAAGTTTATAATCTCTCAAAGGCATAGTTCTCTCTGTCGTTATTTACTCGCCCTCATGTTGTTCCAAATCAGTATAACTTACTTTCTTCTGTGGAATGTTTCAGATGGTTCTAGGTAGGAAGATGCAGAAATGTATTAGTTAGGTTATAATCTAGGTTGATCTCTACATGAAAAATCCTAGATACTCTACATTTGAAAAGTCAGATAAGTAATAATTTTTAGGGTAACATTTTTGAAAGGGGTCTCTTATGCTAAAAAAAATACTGTAAACACAGTAATACTGTGAAATATTACAAATTAATATATTATATTTTAACATATATTTAAACGTAATTTATTCCTGTGATGACAAGCTGAATTTTCAGCAGTCTTCAGTGCCACGTGATCCTTTAGAAATCATTCTTAAATGCTGATTTGGTGCTCAAGAAATATTTCTTATTATTATCAATGTTGAAAACAGTTGTGCTGGTTAATAAGTTTATGGAAACCAATGCTCTCTTCGGGATTCTTTTAATGAATTAAATGTTCGAAAGAACAGCATTGATTTATAATGTTACAAAAGATTTCTGGTTCTTTTTAATCAGTTTAAAAAAATCTTACTGACCCCAAACTTTTGAACAGTGATGTGTATATATGCACTTTAAAACTACAGCTACCATTCATGGTGGGAATTGTCAGAGAATGGTCTTACTTTTAACTATTCATTGTTTGGTCAACATCCTGCAACATCCTATCCATGTGTTATGGTGGTATATTTTCGCTCTCTCATTGTTTTTGTTTTTGTTCATGTATCAGGGAACTTCCTTTTATTTGTTTTCTCTCAAGTCATAGTGATTTAAACCCTTAGATTGTTCTTCATACTACCTAGGAAGTGTCTGTGAAGTACCTCTGATGTTTCACAAGACCGCAGAGTCTTGGTGTCAGTCGGTTCTCCTCATCGGTGAGTCACAACCCTCATTTGCTTTCGTAGCTGAATCATGGGTATTCGCTGCCCGAGTTGGTTGCAGATGCTCCCTAATGGATAACAGAATTCCTAAAGACAGGAATCGTGGTTTTATCTGAAAATACATCAGTGTGGTTGGATGTGACTCTTGGGCTATGTGAACCACAGTCTCCACGACCACTTTATTTACTAAAATCGAAAGTGATCTCAACATTTCAGAACACATCTGCCGCTGCGGGGTACTTCAATTCGAAATAACGAGGTGCTAATGATTGTGAACACGTGGCTCAGCGCGACTCCCGTCTGAAAAAACAAGGTCCTCTCACCCTCACGTTTTTTCAGATTCATTGCCGTTTCCGGCCTAGTGCACAGACTGCCTTTTGTTTAGCTGAAGGTCCTCGTACTGCACTGACATCATGTGCAACAACATCGTGTGGAGGCGTCCAGTCGTTTGCTGCACACAGTTCTGGCAGGCAAGTGAAGGGGAGTGTTCAAAGGAGCCTCAAACGAGCTTGTCCCATTCTGTAAACCATCGGATTGAGAGCGCTCACAGCTGCATAGGTTCTTCTTTTAGTGTACAGCACCTCCCTTCACGCTCTGTCACCACAGTCGTCATCCTCTGAGGATCACACTCACACTGAGTTAGCAAGTTCTTTTGTCTTCAAGGGGAGTTGTTAAAGTACTTTTGTCACATTTTTGTACTTCAATTGGAAGTTGAATCGGACCAAATGGACTTGTGGCCACAGTTATATGTCTATCATTAATAATGTTGATACTTACATTTTGTCACATACATATAATGTTTGATTGACCAGAGGGGTTCAAGCCTTAACTGGAGGATCAGGCTTCCCAACCCCCAATAATTGCACCCTGATCTCAGTGAATTAGTCATATTTTCAGTATTTTAAGCACCTACTTGTATGTGTTCCCTACTATGTGAGTCACTATACCCTCATATTTAGTCTTAGAGCTCCCCTCTTCCCTCCTTCTGTCTCTCCACTTGGGGTTTGGTGGTTTCTGATGATCAGGATTTTTTGTACCCAGGCTGCTAGAGCCCAGTCTCTCGTTTTCTCTCTCCCCCTGCTCGAGTTCCTGGTGGTTTCTGTCAGATTTTTTGTATCCTGGATGCAGTTTGACCACATGTGCCGTCGGATTGACGGTAGATGTGAGTGTGCAGCCTCTGAAGTAAGCCTGCTGCACCACAGCTATGTGCTTCCACGTCTGCGCTTAAGTCTCTCGGGAAGTTAACTTCTCGAAGAACAGCTCTGTCAACAAAAATCACCGCCGTAACTGGAAGAAGTGACGAAATCCCTAAATATAGGTTGGTTTGTAAGGGCAGTGCTTCCACATTTCTAATATTCAGACTGGTTTTATTTCGGTGGCCGACTGTGACTGTGATGAGTTTCAGTAGAGTTGGAGTTTACTAGAGTGTTTTTAGGATTTATTTTATCATAGTAGTGTGTCTCATTCACTAATAATTGTATATGCAAGTGTTCTTACTTAAGTGTGCAAAAAAGATATGCCAAAACAGCGCCGACCCACTGAGGCATGGTCTCCTGTGGTATCTGATGTTAGCAGCAGATCCTTTTAGTCCCGTAGGTTGCAAGGTCCCGATCGAATTTGTTGGTTCACACAGATGCTCAATTGGTTTGATATCTGGAGGCCAGGGCAGCACCATGAGCTGTTTATAATGTTCCTCAAACCGTTTCTGAACAATGTGTGGAGTGTGGCAGGGTGCATTATCTCAGTGAAAGCGGCCACTTTCACCAGGGAATGCTCTTGTCATGAATGGTTGTACTTGGTGTGCTACAATGTTTCGGTAGGTGTCATATTTACATCCAGATGAATGGCTGGACCCAGGGTTTCTCAACTGAACAGTGCTCAGAGCGTCATACTCCATCAGCTTGAGTCATCCCACAGTGCATCCCAAGTACCATCACTTTCCCAGGAAAACGGCACACAGCCCCTTCTTCCACTGCTCCAGCTTGTTGGCACTTTCGATGGCATACAGGGTTCATTATTTGCACTCTGATTGTTCTGCTGCTATGCAGCCCCATATGCACTGTGTTGTTACATATTCCTCCCATAACCATCATTATACTTTTGTGTGACTTCAATATACCTTATGTTGCCTCAGAACAGATAGAATACCCTTCATTGCCCTCATGCATTGATGAGCCTTGGTGCCCAACACCCTGCTACTGGTTTGTGGGTTGCCTCTCCTCGAACCACTATTGGTTAATTCTTACCACTGCGCCGTTTCAGAGATTCTCTGACCTAGACGCCTTGCCATAACAATTTGGCCCTTGTCAAAATTGCTCAGATCTTTATTCCTGCCCATTTCTTCTGCATCTATCATGATGACTATATATCAAGGAGGGAAAAAAAAAACAAAAAAAAATCTCTCTCTCTCTCTCTCTCTCTCTATATATATATATATATATATATATGTATGTATATAAATATATGTATGTATATATATATGTATGTGTGTGTGTGTAAATATGGCCCCACTAGTTTTTTGTGTGGATTTAAGATGGTTCTAAATTTTACTGGAACTCCTATTCATGAATCAGGATTTCAGTGTTTTAAAGTGGCAAATACTTACATATGCTCTGTTCGTAAATGAGCCCAATGAGAAGAACAGTTGGTCTTGCTCAATATCACATGAGACATAACCTTTTCCAGTAAGAATTTGCTCACTGAATCTGGCCAGTAACTCCTCAACGGAGCCCGTGTTGTAGATCTACTTTTTTTCCCCCCTCAAACCGTTTCCCTCATCTGCCACAGATGTGCCACGGAGGTTGAGGGCTTGAGTGGGTGAGAACTGACCCACAGCACTTGGAGGTGCGGATATACGGCTCTGAACTCCGTGCCATGGGCGGAAAGAGTCTTGGCATTCCTCTAGTGGGTGATAATGTAATGAAGTGAGGGGAGGGCTCTGGGAGTGAGATCTCTCTGGCCTCTGTCTTTCTGGCCTGTGCACTCCCTACTGCCTGAATAAACACAAATGCCAGGCTCAAACATATCTACTTAAATAAATATACAGACTGGTCTAGGACTTTCACCACAGATGCTGACCACCCTCTATGAGGATCTCCATACATCAGCTGTTTAGACCCAATGTGTTCAAATTCAAAATTTCACTTCATATTTAAGTCAACGATTTATGACTTGTTTTTTTTTATCTTGTAGAACTTTTTTCAACTTCTACAATCAGTCTCCCTTAATAAACACTATATTTTGCTGAACAATATGCACTAAAAAAACTTATAGAACCAAAACTTTTAAATGGTTAGATCAAAACTACAGTATAAACAGTAAGTGTTTATATTTTAAATTAAAATATTAAACTAAAGACTACTTAAAATATATGTAAAAATTTATTTAATTATTTAATATTATAATCAATGTGTGCTGCTTAATATTTTTGTGGAAAGTGATATATTTTATTCAGGATTCTTTTTGAATAATGTTTAGAATAAGAGCATTGATTTGAAATAGAAACCTTTTTGTAACTTTATAGATGTCTTTACTGTCACTTTTGATCAATTCACTGATCAATTAAAATAAAAGTATTAATTTCTTTCAAAAACAACAACAATTCTTACTGACACCAAACTTTTGAATGGTAGTTTACATGAGGAGCTGTTTTTTTTTTTTTTTTGTCCGATGAGATTTTAATGTGGGCGGGGCTACATGCCGCAATGCTACAGAAATAATAATCCAGACAAAATGTAGCGTCACAAGTTAATTAGATGGAAACAATTAAGCACTGTCACAAAAAAGTGACAGTTAAATGGTGCAATCTGAGTTTTTTTGTACAGCAGGACATTTATGCAGGGATGTGCTGGGTAGCCCCGCCCAAAATCCCACTTTACATTAAACATACAATATGACACAATCAAATGACTTGTGCATCAGTTTCTAGTTCAGTTTGAACAAACAAACTGCTTTTTACATAAAGAATTCATATTTGTATGTTTCAGCTTCACGGCTACATGGAGAGTGAGCCTTTGACCCTACAGCTGTTCATTGGGACGGCAGACGACCGCCTTCTACGGCCTCACGCCTTTTACCAGGTCCACCGTATTACCGGCAAGACGGTGTCCACACCAAGCCACGAGGTCATGCAGTCCAACACCAAAGTTCTTGAGATTCCTCTACTGCCCGAGAGCAACATGAGGGCCATGTGAGTACGAGTGTATATCTCAGAAAGACATTAAGAAAAAGAAAAGAAACACAGAAAAACGTACAAGCCCTGTGGGGGAAATGTTTGTACCACATAATTCTGTGTATCCACATGCATCCTGTGCATATTTCCTGCAATAAACAACACTGAACAAAAAAACCTTCCGTTTTACCGCCAATTCCCCTGTTGTGAAGGCAGTTGCTAAGCAGAAGTGTGTTTTTGTGTGCGCACGCTTTCTGCAGAGTCCCAGCGCCGTGGGTTTCCCTTGTCTGAGCTCCAGGGCTTGTGTTACAGGAGGCCTCTGGTCGCGTGGAGCCTGTAATGGTGCGCTGGGGTCTGTTCTGCATGCCAGGCGGTAGCGGTTTTACTAGCTCAGCGTTTTCTCCTCGCTCTATAATGGATGTAACACTTAACGTATACAAAAAAACCCACACACCCCTCTGGATCCTGTTTCAGAGCTTTCTGAGCAGTGTTCCCTCTTTGTCACGTTTCTGTAGTAAGGCCAAAAAAATGGTTATGCCCCTGTGTCAGTGCAGTTTAGCCAATTTTAAACTCTTTAGTATTTCATTTCATATTTTCTTTTGATTGGAGAGAAAATGATATTTTTGTTTTGCATATAGAGTTTGCTTTGGGTACTATACGTAGTGCTGAAAATGTGAGGTTGGAAACTCAACACAGACTTCACACTATTTAAAGCAGGTTTTTCAACTTAAAATCAGAAGAACAACTAGGACACAGTGTGCTCGTCCTCACCATGTACACATGGGAATGTTAATATCTGATGTTCCAGTATCTGTACTGTGTTGACAGATCACTCATACTCTGTGATTATTTCCCCAGTTTTTCAGACTTCCTGTTTTTGCCAAAAAGTAAGCTTTAAGGATATGTCACACAGATGAGTCTTAAAAAAGGGCTCTACATGTTTCTTCAATGAGATGCAAAACTAAAAGGCTTTAAATAAGGATTTACACACGTTGGCTTTCTGCTCTAGTTGGAGGATTTGTACGTTTAATGGAGAAAGCAAACTTTTCATGGACTTTTAACAACATCTCTGCCATGTCAGGAGCAGAAATTGGAAGGGAAGCGAGTAGAAGGGGCATTTATGCAGCGGAGAATAAGGCCAGATGTAATTTTGGCAGAAATGGTACAAAAAAGTTCAGGCAATAATTTAAACATTAACTCTGTTCCAAGAAAATGTTTATTAAACAGCTGTCTAATGATATTAACCACACATTTTTGTACTTCTGAAAGGATTTGTTGAGTCTGTTCCTCAAACATTACCGTTCTTTTTGTGCCACAGAATCGACTGCGCTGGAATTCTCAAGCTGCGTAACTCGGACATCGAGCTCCGGAAGGGCGAGACAGACATCGGACGGAAGAACACGCGTGTGAGGATGGTGTTCCGTGTCCACATCAACCAGCCAAATGGGAGGACGGTGTCTTTACAGGTGGCATCTAACCCCATTGAGTGCTGTGAGTCATGCCACTAAATCTCACTAATTCTTCTTCTTATTATTATTATTATGCTTTTTTATCCAATGTGACTAACATTGCAATCAATCAAGGTATTATTTTTTCAGTGAAAGGCATAGTTCAACCAAAGATTAAAATTCTGTCATCATTTACTCACCCTCAATTTGTTCCAAACCTCTTTGAATTTCTATCTTCTGCTGAACAGTTGATGAACCCCATATTTTTTCTCCATACTATGGAAGTCAGTTGGGTCCATCGACTGTTTGGTTACTTATAGCTTCAAAATATCTTCATTTGTGTGAAGTGCTTTCCTCTTACTGATAAGAACGCTGTAATTAGATGGATTGAATCAATAAATCAAAGACCGATTTTGCTCATTACAAATTTCATTACAAAGAGTTTTTTTCTCTCCTAATAATTGCTTGGGCCGATCAATTGCTATGAGGTACATGAGAAATATCACTAGAAAATGAGCACAGCTCATAAAATGTGATTGATTTCTAGATTATTTACAATTAATGGCAGAACATTTATGAAAGACAGATGAAGCATATATAAGAGGCCTGTCAGATTTCAATTTCAGAGCCTTTTAGAAAGTACAGTCTTAACTACTGTTGGGTAAATAGCTTGCAGTGTTCAGATATATGATATGATATATATCATATCATAATGTATAAACTATGAGGGGAGGGGTGGACACAACGTCCACAATAATATTAAGCAGCACAACTGTTTTCAACACTGATAATAGTAAGAAATGTTTCTTGACCTAATCGACATATTCAAATGATTTCTGATGGATCACGTAACTCTGAAGACTATAAAATATATTCAAATATAACATTGATTTTAAATGTTAATATTGCACAATATTATAGTTTTTAATGTGTTTTTGATCAAATTAATGCAACCCTGTTGAGCACAAGATATACATTTTTTATAGTTATACTGAGATTTAGCTCTTTACCCTACTCTTGTAGAAAGTACAGCTGTAAATATGTAGCGATTTGACTGGTTTTACACATTTACATCTCTTTCCTCATATTCTTTCTGTCTCTTTGTCCTTCTTGCAGCCCAGCGCTCGGCACAGGAGCTGCCCCTCGTGGATAAACAGAGCATGGAAAGCTGTGCCGCCTCAGGGGGGGAACAGATGCTTCTCAGCGGGCACAACTTCCAGCCTGACTCCAAGGTGGTGTTTGTGGAGAGAGCACAAGGTAGGGAACACACTTGGAGCTGTGATTGTTTGTGTGTGTGTGTGTATGTTCTTGTTTTGGCTATACTTGTGAGGACCAAATGTCTTCATATTGTGAAATACTTTCACAATCCATTAGTTAGGACATCGACTTAAAAGGGTTATAAATCAACCAAAAGATGTTTTTATTTCAATTTAGTGATGGTCACGTGTTTCTGTGATGGGTAGGTTTAGGAGGAGGGGTTGAGTTAAGTGATAGAAAATACCTTTGACCTGATGTGTGTGTGTGTGTGATTTATGAGGACAAAACTTTGTATAATGACATGGGTATTACACTGGTGTTACGTCGTAAACATGTTTTATGAGGACACTTCATGAGTCCTCATATTTAAAATAGCTTTAAAAGCAATTTTATTAAAAATGTAAAAATGCTGAATGTCTTCTGTGATTGGTGGGGTTAGTGTAGGAGGATAGAATGTACAGTTTGTACAGTGTATAAAAACCATTAGACCTATGGATTGTCCTCACTAAGATAGCATAACAAACGTGTGTGTGTGTGTGTGTGTTTGCGTGCTTGTGCACGTCTGTAAGAGAGAGCAATAGGAATTGTTTTGAAATGCCCTCTCCGTTGGGAGGTTTTTGAAGATAAATCTGTAGGGATAAAGGCTGAATGAATCCCAATTCACATACTTCCCTTAAGTACATGGAGATACGTAATGTGCTGACAATGGTAAATAACATAGTTTTATGCATGATGTAAACCTGTACATGAGTATTGGTTTATAATTAGGCCCACAAGGAATCCCTGCATCATTTGCGAAGGAAATCTCCCACCCCTTGCATGTTAATTAAATATTTTTGTTTATTGATTGTGCTTTTAGTTACCGATAAATGTCTAGTACACATAACACTTCAGATTTCTTGCCTAAATTCAAAAACTGATTCTATCTGGGCCTGATCATAGTATAATGTTTCAATCCACTGCAAACAGATCCTCTTGCATAGAGTTAAGGGATCTGGACAATATTAGGCCAAAAAGCATGCGTGGGTGCCATCTGGACACTTTTAGCATGCTGTTTTCATGCAGGATGATTCGGGATGGATACTACTCTTGCGTACATAGGATGGATAGTAAGCAAATTGGGAATGAGGAACTGCATTTAAAGTTTTATTGTGTCATTTCTGGGCCACTTGAAACACCAAACCAAACCGCAAAAACTTCCCAATTTCAGTCTCCTATCTTCCATTGTTTTAATGAGCATTTAATCCCATCCCGAAATTATCTAATTTATTGAGCCAATATTGTGTCGTTCTGCTCATTTTTAAATTATTGTAGGTCATTATTGCACTTGTGTAAAATATTTAAAAAATGTAATTTTATGCAGGTGTGAAGGCACACAAGTTAGCATAGATATAGTTCCACAAAAATATTTTGTTTTTAAAATGCTGTTTAAGAAGACATTACTTTTGAGCACCAAATCAGCATATTGGAATGATTTCTGAAGGATCACGTGATTGAAAACTGGAGTAAAAACTGGAATGAAAATTCAGCTTTGCCATCACAGGAATGAATTACTTTTGTAAAATATATTCAATTAAAATAGAAAAGCAAATTGCAAAAACTTTCCGAAACCCGTTTGTTTGAACACTTGATCCCCTCCAAAATGATCCCATTAGTTTAGTTATAAACCAATGGGATATATTGTGTTGTGCTGCTCAAACAAACACATTTCAATTATTAAGATGCCACTAATGTAAGTTCCAGTCCGTAGTCCAGTGGAAGTAAAAGAATCCAGTATGAATATTTGCTTCCCTGGGCTTGATTCAGTAGGTTATCTCTCTGTTACCGTCATGGGGGTCAATGCTTATTCATAAGAGCTTTTCGGCTGTGAGGGGCCCCTAGAAACTGTTCAGTATATGTGTAAAAGTCCTGCTTTGTCCTTAAACAACTGTCCTCAGTAGTGTGTGTGTCTGTGCTTTCTCCAGAAAAACCCTCCTACCACTCCCTCCATCCCTCCTTCTTCCCCTCTCTGCCGTCAAAATATCTCTCCCTATGCCAGAGTGCCACATGTGGAGCACATTAATTCGCTGTATTTTTAACCCAACAGATTTACATTTCCAGAACTTTCCATTGCCTGTGCTGCCCAGGAATGGAGCCCAAATAGAGAGAGTGTGCAGTCTGGGCTGTCCCTTGTGTCTGGGCGTTTGTTTTGATTTTTTTTTTGTCTGTCTTTATTCAGGTCTCTCTCTCTCTCTTTCCATATGGAAAATAGAAGCAGTAGCCCTTGACTGTTGATACCTGAGATTTACAAACAGTCATTTCCTTGATGAGTTTGTCAAAAATAAAAAAAAAATAAAAAAGACAGGAGGTGCAGACAAGGCCAAGGCCGAGTTGTGTAAACATACTGGATATTTGGCAATCCGTAACACAAAGCTGAAGGAAATGGCCTCATTGTTTTACCTGTGAAGAGGGGAACTCTGGGAAATGAAGCTGCTGAAATGTGCTATAGTAGAATAATATTGATCCTCTTTGTACTCTTATAGCCACTAATTTACATATATATTTGTTGTTATATACCTTTATATATTAAATATTTAATATAATTATATTATGATTTTTATGTTGTTTTTGGGAACACTTTACAACAAGGTTCCATTTGTTACAACAAAAATACTGAAAAGTTCTATCCGTTTACATTATTTAATAGACCTGCTGTGTTGTACAAATGTATTGCTCATTATTAGTTAACATTAGCAAATGGGACCTTATACATACACACACACTCACTCACACACACACACACACACATACACATTATACATATATATATATTAGCTGAAAGGTTTAAAGTTGGATGCATGGATAGACAAGACAGATCTATTAGATATATTATATATAATGTGTTTTGTTTTGTTGTTGTTATTTATAGATGAATGGATGGATGGATAAAGGTTGTTGTGGATTAACTAATGACTGAATATTTCTTTTAGTTACAGCATCAATAACATGCTGTCAAACCCAGAGACATTTTTGGTTTGTGCACATATTTGCGTGGGTGTTTGTGCAAAGGAGAGAGAGATTGAGAGGGCATGTGTGTGCTTACCGACAGAAGGGTGTGTGCTCTTGTTTTTGAGAAGGGTTTCCCCGTGTCTGGCATCCGATGTGGATTCTTGGGCACTCCTCACATGGAAACACCCCTGAGCCAGCCCACCGTTGGCATCAACAACCCCTCCCCCCCCCCATCTTTTCCACTATCATTTTTCATGAGCTTGGTCACATGCTCCTGCCTCGTTGCCTTATAACTTATTTCCCTGTATTTGCATTTACCATCATCTATAAAACTTTGGCTTCTTTAAAACTGGGCAACATTCAGTTTTTAGGAAGGGAATGAGGCGGTTCAGTCTTTGTATGGATTTTTAGATAGGATTTCTTCATGTGTTAAGACATATTATATTCTGGTATCATAATATTTTAATGGATAGTTCACCCATAAAATGTTGCCATTATTTACCAACCCTCATATTTTTATGAAGTTTGTAAGACTTCTTACTTGAGAAACAAAAGGTCATTTTTTGAGAAAATATCCATATAATGCAAGTGTACCAGTGAAAAGGTCCAAACAACTTGTGTAATATATTTAAAGTTTTTTGAAGCCATACAATAGCAACTCGGAACGGACCAAAATCTAGAAGAGTGGCCAAGACATACTTCAACAAACCACCATTGTGTTCCTTGGAAGAAAGAAAGTCATACTTGTTGGGAACGACATGAGGGTGAATAAATGATGACAGAACTTTCATTTTTGGGTGAACTGTTCATTTAAACCATATTCGATTAATATTTTTGTTGATCAACATCACAACTATCAATGAAAAGGTGTTGAAACGAATCTGAGGTCTGTAAGGGCTGTGCAGTCTCTCTCTCTCTGGATTCAATCTCGAAGGGAAGGGTTGTTTTTGTTATGAGTAAAGCGGGGGCTCCCACAACGTGACTCACACACAGGGAATCCCTCTGTCTTTCTCTCCCTCTTTCTGACCATTGCTTCCTCTCAGCTGCAACGTGACTTCACGGACTCTTTTCCCATTTGTTCTTGGAGCGCATCTTAAATGGAAAGACATAGACAGTAACTAATATGCTAAAGGAGAGGGAAAATAGAGACTGCGAGAAAGAAAGAAGTTTAGGGAAATCATTTAAAACTGATTGGTAATACACCACTGAAGGTGTAAAACACCTAATAGAATTTCTAATAGAATAGAATTGAATAGAAATGTTTTTCAGACTTTGAATGTCAGTTTGACGAAGGCTTTGATTTCTGCAGATTTAAGTGAGATTTTAAGCTATGCAGGCCCAGTTCTACGGGGGTGCCACGGGGTGCTAAGCACCCTCAAATGCAAGCAAGAGCACCCTCAGTTGATACTGTGATAATATATTGGCGAAACAGATTTGGCAAACTCTCCATTGCATATTTGTGTTTGCACTCACCGCTCAACGGCAGCGTTTTTATTCGGTGCTGACTTCTCAAAACCTCTCATTAACAAACAAAGTGTAGACACGATGTAAGTAAGAGATTTTTTTGTGCATTGTTGGCAGCATCATTGATTATAATGGAACTTTGTGAATTTGCTATGAACTGACAAAGCAATAGTGTTTTAGTGATCGTAAAGGGGCAGTCTTAGCTCGCTTTTGAGGCTACAGCCTATACACTGGTAAATCCCTTGAATAAAACCGACACGCTGCAATGTTTCGGAAGTGACGTCTACAAATGCCAGATTCACTCACGGGACAGAAATATGACACGTCAAAATAGTAATGCATTAAAGCAATGTAAAGGTAGAGTTATAGATTAATAGAAAAATATTCACAGCAAAATCATTTTGAAATTCAATTGCATTTATTGGTAAAAGTTTGGGCTGCTATGGTGGAGCCATTGCTTAGCATCTGCATTTATTAGAGCACCCTCAGTGATTTCAGAAGCACTATGTGGTTGTTAGGGTGTTGTGTTTTAACTGCTTGGCAGTTGCTAGCTTGCATGCTAGGATAGATGGATTGATAGATGGATAGATGAATGGGTGCATGGGTGGATAGATGGATGAGTGGATGGATGGATGATTGCATGGATGGATGGATGGATAGATGAATGGGTGCATGGGTGGATAGATGGATGAGTGGATGGATGGATGGATGGATAGATGAATGGGTGCATGGGTGGATAGATGGATGAGTGGATGGATGGATGATTGGATGGATGGATGGATAGATGAATGGGTGCATTGGTGGATAGATGGATGAGTGGATGGATGGATGATTGGATGGATGGATGGATGGATGGATGGATGGATGGATAGATGAATGGGTGCATTGGTGGATAGATGGATGAGTGGATGGATGGATGATTGGATGGATGGATAGATGAATGGGTGGATGAGTGGATGATTGGATGGATGGATGGATGGATGGATAGATGAATGGGTGCATGGGTGGATAGATGGATGAGTGGATGGATGGATAGATGAATGGGTGCATTGGTGGATAGATGGATGAGTGGATGGATGGATGGATGGATAGATGAATGGGTGCATAGATGGATGAGTGGATGGATGGATGGATGGATGGATGGATAGATGAATGGGTGTATGGGTGGATAAATGGATGAGTGGATGGATGGATGATTGGATGGCTGGATGGATGGATGGATGGATGGATGGATGGATAGATGAATGGGTGCATGGGTGGATAGATGGATGAGTGGATGGATGGATGGATGGATGGATAGATGAATGGGTGCATTGGTGGATAGATGGATGAGTGGATGGATGGATGGATGGATAGATGAATGGGTGCATGGGTGGATAGATGGATGAGTGGATGGATGGATGATTGGATGGATGGATAGATGAATGGGTGCATTGGTGGATAGATGGATGAGTGGATGGATGGATGGATGGATAGATGAATGGGTGCATGGGTGGATAGATGGATGAGTGGATAGATGGATGAGTGGATGGATGAATGATTGGATGGATGGATGGGTGGATAGATGGATGAGTGGATGGATGGATGATTGGGATGGATGGATGGATGGATAGATGAATGGGTGCATTGGTGGATAGATGGATGAGTGGATGGATGGATGATTGGATGGATGGATGGATGGATGGATGAATGGGTGCATGGGTGGATAGATGGATGAGTGGATGGATGGATGATTGGATGGATGGATGGATAGATGGATGGATAGGTTGGTGGATTACATTTACATTTTTTCATTTGGCAGGCGCTTTTATCCAAAGCGTCTTACAAGGGGGTTACGTACCTTGAAGGTGGAGAGAGTTCATTCACAATCCCTACCTTCAATTCCTGCCGGTGTGGGAATCGAACCAGCAACCTTCAGGTTACAAGCCCGACTCCCTCACCATTAGGCCACGACGACCCCATCAGACACATTGTTAAAGTGTTAAAGCATTTACTAAATATTTACTAAGGTGTTCCAGCTAGGGCATTATGGATAAATCAAACCAATAAAATAAAAGGCAATAGAATAATACGATTTCACAATTAATGATGTCTTTAATGAAGTAGCTGCTCAGCTCCTGATCACTTGTCATTAAGACTTCAGTGCATGAGGGTACCGCAAGTGGCATTGTACGAATGTGTCTGCTGAAATGATCTGGGCACCATCCACATCAGAGTCATCAGTGATTAATATGTGTATGTTACTAATTCGAGTTCACTGTCTAGTCTAGACATAATCAGACACCTCAGAGAAGTCTTCGTTTTGGCAGACACTGATGACTAAAGATAAGACATCTCCTTTTCTTTCTCTGTAGACGTGGACAGAGAGGAAGAGGGAGAGAGAAGAATTGCTCAACTTTAAAGTTCTTTAAGTTGGCATCCTCAGATGCATATCAGGTTCATAGTGTTGGAGAGCTCACGGCGTTAGTGGTGGAGCAGCTTGTTGACTTTGTATGCAAATTTGTAACAACAGAACTTAATGATGTTTTTGTTATCTTTATTCGACACTGGTCAGGGCTGTGATCTATGGTGGTTCCATTTCGAATCGAAAATTTTTCCATTGACTGGAAAAGAGCTATGTGTTTGTGTATGAGTGCTTGGCCCAGATGTGTTACAGTTAATATGTGTGTGTGGGTGTTACGGAACAGTGGGGATTCCTAACAGAAGGGAAAATAGAGGGCAAAAAAAGAGCGAAAGAAAGAGGCAGACACAAAGAAACTCCCTCATGAGAGAGGAGCGTTTTCACATCTGGACTCACTGGACTTCACTGCCTGCTCAGCTGCAAAACCACTTAAAATTCTTTTTCCCCCCTTTCTGTGTGCATCGGTGTGTGAGTGCATATGATAATGCCTTCAGAGGTCGCATGGTCACATGCCAATGATTTGACCATGAGCATCTTATTCTTACCCATTAGATTAAGTTATCCAGGTATATACCTGTGTGTGTGTGTGTGTGTGTATGAGTCAATCTTCATTAGAACAGTTAGTTGAAGTAGATCTGTCTGCAGTCATGGGTGGTTCCAGACAGCTCAGGTGAATATTGGTCTCGGCTTTTGTCCATAAAAATCTTCTAAACCAAATTCTTGTTGCTTAATCATATGGTGAACAGTCAGATGGTCGTTTATACACATTTTAATTGCATCACCCATTCTGTATGTTACACAAGTGTACTAATTTGAAGAGTCAGAGTTGGTTAACAGAAACTCCAGATTTCCACTAAAACTGCCACAGCTGCAACAAAATAATTCAAATTTACGACAAATCATTTAAAATCCACTCTTTGTGCATGTCCATATGCAGTATCATCAAGTATCTTGTGTCGTGCACGTAACATTATGAGAAGTGATGCACGGTAAACTGGTAACTGATGCCAGTGGTCGTGTCTGTTCGTGCAGTGAGAATTAGCCTTAAAGGGATAGTTAAATTCAAATTCAAATTATCCCATGATTTACTCGCCCTCAAGCTATCCTATGTGTACATGACTGTCTTCGTTTAGATTAACTCAATCAGAGTTATAGAATAAAATATTCCTGCTCTTCCAAGCTTTATAGTGGTAGTGAATGGCGGTCCTGATTTTGAAGTCCAAAAAAGTGCATCCGTTCATCGTAAAAGGTTACGGGGGTTAATAAAGGCTTTCTGAAGCGAAGCAATGGGTTTTTGTTAGAAAAATATCCATATTTAAATCTTTGTAAACTAAAATTACTAGTTTTCGGCAGATGGCCTACATAAACCGACTAACGGCAATCTCTGACCTGACGCATTGACGAACGCGGAAGCGCAGAGTTTAGAGCAAAACAAAACGTGAATTAGATGTCTAAAATGAGAATTTTTAAAAGAAATATTTGAGAATTTTGATATAAGAGAAAGAGCTTGAGTTTGTTGCCCAGCCCTATTTGTTTGATCTGCAACTCTTATATCTACATCATACATCATGTCAGAATTTACTCTTTTCAACTTGCGTTGGCCGTCTGCCAGAAGCTAGTTATTTTAGTATATAAAGTTGTAAATATGGATATTTCTCTTACAAGATCTTCCCTTCAGAAGGCCTATATTAGTCGAATGGGTTACTTTTAAGATGGATGGATGCACTTTTTTGGTGTCATTCACCACCATTATTAAGCTTGGAAGAGCAAGGATATTTTTTAAATATAACTAAGATTGTGTCTGTCTGAAAGAAGATAGTCTTATACACTTAGGATGGCTTGAGGGTGAGTAAATCATGAGATCATTTTCATTTTCGGGTGAACTATCCCCTTAACTCACTCATGAGTTAGAGGTTTGAATTGGCATCACTCTGTCACTGAATTGTTCACTGCTTCACTGAACCCTGAGTCATTTGTACAGAAAGAAGCAGTGATTTTAAATAAAACTGCTGAAGCAACGATTCAGGTACTCACTCATAAAGGCAGCCATTTGCCACTTATAGCATAAGAATATAACTTGCAGAGAGATATTCTGATAATTAACTCAGCAACCTGTTATCTTTAAACACTCAAAAGGGCTTTTCACACTGCGCTTAACACTGAGTCATCATCGTTGTAAACCGCATTTTCCAAACTTGAGTAAAGCAATATTTCACACTTGTAATTTAGAAGAGGGGTTTGCACTGCTTTGTACCCGCGGTTACAGCTCTTGCGGTGACAAACTTGTACATTGTGAAGCAATGCGGTGTTAGAATGTGAGATGCAATAAACTAAAAGTGTGCCTCATATTTATGTATTTTGGACAGTCACAAAAACACTGTGCATTGTATAAACAGGAGCCTTTGAGAGGACGTGAAAATTGCACTAAAGAGACTTCAATTTCATTTTTACCTTTATAGTCCAAAAAGTCCTTTGAGTATGATAGTACAATCGGCAATATAAAATATGAGGATGCACAATGTGCATGCTTTTGTGTAAACATATTGTGTGCATCGTTCATCCAATCAGTGACACTGACACCGCAAATATGCAAATAAGGTTTGAGGAATGTACAGTGTGAAATGTTAACCTCGGGTAAATGATGAATAATGTGAAATGAGAATCAAGATAACTCAAGATTCCATTTTTTACAATGAGTCAGGGTTAACTATTTCAAGTGTGAAAATCCCTGAAGTATTTACAATTCATATTTTATTATTGTCGTCATATAGCCTAGAGAACTCATTTTAAACTATTTGGTATAAACTGGCGTAAAGTTCACGTAGCTTAAACCATCGTGGTCATAGTCTCTTTATCAGAACACATGCACAGCAAGAAAAAAGTTATTTAATGTAACAGGTTTTGTTTTGTTTTGATCATCCACCTGGTAAAAATCTAAGGAGTTTTTTAAATCCCTAACCTTCTATATTAGCAATAGTAATAGTGCTGTTTGCACTCACAAACACGACTAATAATGTTGTTTGTTGCAAGTGGTTTCTATGGGTCTTCTGTGTGAGATGAGCTTGTCCTGGAGAAGCTTCGTGAATGAAAATCTCATGTGGGTGTCCGCCTTTCACACTTCAGAACAATAACCTCCGTGTGAAGGAGCCCTGAGGTTTGGCTCGTCCTCAACAACCCTCGGCAACAATGGTGCACTCTCACAAACAAACCAATCGTGGTCGCAAGCCTCAGGGAATCCCTGCATTGTGTCCTCATTAAGGAGAAACGAAAAAATATATATATTAGACATTTATAAACAGACCATCCACAACAATGGCCTGGCAGAATTTGACGTCTTTTATTGTCTTTCGTTTGAACGCAATGAAAATGGATATTTTTCAAGCACATTGTAGCGTTTTAACGTGGCATAGAAGAGCAGCGCTACTCGCCTGAAGACTCCACAGCTGCTGTTCATTAGCACGTTCTGGAAAACTGGCTCGCTTGAGCATCTGCAATTAGGGTCATCCCAGCCTGAGCTCCCCTTTCTCTCTCGTGCCATACTCTGATCCCTTTTGCCCAGAGGAGGAGGGGGGAGTCGCTCTCTCCGCTGCAGGAGGACAAGGGAGTCCATTCACAACGCTGTGGCGAGCAGGTCTGCATTGCCGCATCTGTGTGTGTTTACAGTACAACAGTCTGAGGGAGGCTTTTGGACGTGCACTACCACCACCCAGATCCCTGACTGCCTACTACCCTGACCGCCTGGGGTACTGAGATTTCTTTTTTGTGGCCCTCCCTAATCAACAACACAACAGAGCTTTTGATTCCGAACTGGGCTTTGGGGGAGTTTGACAAGTGCAAGCTGATCCAGAAACTTGGCTTCTCAAGTTAGCTTTTGAGTTGTAGTATTCTTCTCTTTTAGAGGTCTTTGCTAAGACCTAATACTTAAAGGGATAGTGCACCTAAAAGTCAAGTTGTGCTCACCGTCCTTCCAAACCTGTGACTTTCTTCTTCTTTTGTGGAACGTAATAGAAGACATTTCATACAGTGAAAATCGTGGTGTCCACTGTTGTTTACATTTACATTTAGTCATTTAGCAGACGCTTTTATCCAAAGCGACTTACAAGTGAGGAAAACAAACAAGCGATTCTTCATGAATTGGCAAATAACACACGAAGTGCTTACAATACAAGTTTCATACATTGCTCAGTACCATAAGCTAGAGTAGGAAGGGAAAAGGGAAGGAAAGGTTTTTTTTTTTTTTTTATATGAGGGGATCAAGTGTTCACGGAAGAGATGAGTTTTCAAGTGATTTTGTGCCTCTCCAGAACATTCTCCTTCACTGCTCCCTGCTGGTGGAATGATCTCCCTACTTTCATCAGGAATGCAGAATCCCTGGCAATATTGTTGTTTTAGACTGTGCTAAAGTTTGTCATGGACCCTGCGTAATATCCACAAAATTTCCCAATTTTCATTTTTGTGTGAACTTTCCCTTTAAAGTCCCCTTGAAATAAAAATGTACGTTTTTTAGCTTTTAGTATGGATATGTTAGCCTTAAGGTTAGGAAAACAATTAGAGTTACAAGCATTCAAAACTTATAGTCTCTCACTTCCACTAAAATGGATCACGGAGTTTCATGACATTCTCATCGAGTCTTGTGTCCAATCAAATGCTCTCTAGAATCTGAAGTCCCGCCCCCTCTACGCTATAAACAGATGTTGAAGTTGCGGCTGCAAATGGTCATTTGTTCACACATTTACTAGTTTCTATATGGTGAATGGCTTTTAGATGTATCCCACCCTGTCTTACTGTGTTATTGGAAATTACATCAACACAATGCTGCACGTTCCAAGGCACTTCGGTGGGCCTCGAAGTATTAAACTTCGACGTGTAGATCATTGTGAATCCTGTGGGTTTCTAAGAGGTCAGACTATTTTCACCTAGTGGACAAAAATTTGTGTGATTGAAGGCTATATCTAGGGGCCAGAATATCTTAAGCCAATTTCACACAAAGATTCCAGAAATACTCTGATAATGTGTCCCGGGATTTGTCCCAGGCACATTGCCAGTTATTTTCTGGAATCACATCCCGCAAAGATCCCGTAAAGACACGTGACTTCAGGATGGGACGTGTAATGTTTCGGCAGCGTCTTAAGTTTGCTTATGAGCTACGATTTTTCTCTAGCAACAACGATTGTGCAATTTTTTCCTGATTCGATCCTAAACCAGTGGATCGCATACCGTTCCACTTAGCTGGCGAATGGTTTCAGCTTCAGCGTCATCGCTACCGCACACCCCTTACAGCACTGATCCTGACTTTTGTTCACACGGGGCATGTTCCGGGACTTATCCCGGCAATGTTACTAGGTCTGTGTTTGCTTTCAAACAGAAGGCACTCTGACAATTTTATGGCAATTTTCTGGGATCAGCACTCTGTGTGAAAGGGGCTATAGAGACTTGGGGGTGGGCTTTTTTTGACTTGGATCAGTAATCAACCACTTTAGCAACCGCATAGCAATGTGCCGAAAACCACTCAGAACACATTAGCGATTACATAGCAACACCCTGGCATCTGTTAAATCCTAGCACAAAGTTTTATACGTATAAACACCACATGTAAAATCTCGTTAAAGTTTGATATTTGAAATATGTCAACTTAACCTTGCCTCCTAAGTAAAGTAGTTCAGGATTTTTATTAGTAATGGTCTTGTTTGCTTCTCTCTGAGCAAGCAAGTCTGATATGATGTGGTCAAGGCAAGGCTCAGTCTTCGTCAGGAGAATTTTCTGAGCACCTCATCAAGATGAAGTACAGAATGTCCTCATCATTTCTTCAGCATAGTGAAAGTGGGCAGGTATTCCACTTACAATCAGAGTAGTGATGAGAGCTCTTATGACCACAGGCTCCACAGACCCGAACTTGTACTTAAGAACGTCCCACTGGAGGGAGGGTTTTGAGAAAAGGTTTCACCTCCCCAGAGATGAGGAGAGTAAGAGAAAGCCCAAAATGACCCTTCCCAAATCCCAAATGCCACACTTCATATGCACTTACTGTCTTGTGGACTTTCAGTGGCTTGCAATCCCAGCGTGGTCCCATAGAAAAGACTACGAATGTTTAGGGTGGCATTTGGGACAGGGCCAATAAAGAGGGTCTGCAGTGACTAATCAATAATATCAATCATGATCCTAACAAATATTACAATGGATTATTATAGAATTGGCAAGGGAGTTTGTTATTAATTACTTACATTTGTCACTGAGCTTATTGCAGTGCATGCTGGGATTGTCCTCTCTGTGAAGGCCAAGCCATGCTGCCTTACTAATAGAAGGAAATTAAAATTAATCAGTTGATTAAAAGTATTTCTTCAGTTAATCAACAATGTGCAAATACAATGTATATAATGCTTGCTGTAAATTGTATTCTGTAAAGAAATGCGTAAAAAAATATATATCATAAAAATAAACTACATTTTAAAATTTAATTAGTTTATTCATAAAAAATGTGTAATTATAAAAAATAATACTATATATTATTTTAGAAATAATAATGATAAAACTGAATCTAATAATAAAAGTAAATATTAACATTGTAATATTTTTATACTTTATAGTTATTTAAAAACAAAAATTCCGACCATTTCTTGCATGCAGCATGTAGCACATGATTTAAACTTTAATTTGCACACAAACTCGACTTTTTCCCCCGAAAATAGTTGTTTCTAGCAAACCTGTGCCGAACTGAGGTTGAGAGGAAAGTCTAAAGTAGAGATCTGAAAAAAATGACAGTATGACATATGCTGGTGTACCGCAGATCTTGCTCTCTCCCCATAATTCGGGGCCCCATCCAAGTGGTGATGTCATATTTAAGAGTAATAGAATCACTGATGGCTCTATCAAGTCATTTTCTGTTTATTTTTTTTGCAAACATAATTTCTGTTTTTGTTCATTCTTACAAGTGGAAAATGGAATTCTAAAGACTGTGTAAACACTGTTTATGTGCCACTTTGATGTGAAGTAAATTTGCTGTAGATAGGCAAATTTGAACCATAATGCAGTTGGTAACTTCATGAAACCGATCTGAAACAAAAGAGAGCGAGAGAAGGAGACAGTGGCAATGGAGGTTCCCTCTAGCATCGCATTACCTTCCAGCAGTAATGACAGACCGTTCCACCACATCACAGACCGCAGTGCGACGAGCCAGGGATGCCCTCACTGTCTGCCCACGAAAACTAGACCCCACTGTCTAAGCTTTCTTTTAAAATGCAATCAAAATAGTCTCGGCATTCCATCTTTAAAGTCTGAATAATATGTCTGGAATAGTTTGAGAACCTCCAATGGAAAATTTCCCCCGATGCCAGATTCATCGCAATCAGACGTTACTACAGTATTGTTAGCGCACCTCTAAATCTGACTCTAGGTTATCCATTCGTTGCATATGCTGTTGAGTAACGTTATGAGAACTTGACAAGTCATTTGTCTCAAAATCTGACAAGCAATTCGTCTGACTTGAAGCTCGAGACCTCATATAAATACTTCACAGAGGTGAGAACAATGCATTTGATCTTTCTCAGTGGTATAAATAAAGCACTCAATGTCTAGGAATACAGTCTTCGGGGTCTACTGGAGCATATTTGTCATAGAAAATTATCATGGAAAACCAATCCAGTCTTTTCCACCGCATTCTGTTTAAACCCTGGAGCATCATCAATGTGAAATGTATGATAGCGATATGCAATTATGTAAAAATATGACAGCGGACAAGCCAATGGAAAGTTTAAAATGATGCGTCGACTATTGTTCTCAATAATATCAGAAGAATTTCCTTTTGTTCTTTCTTAGACACAATCATGCTTTGTTTTCATGTGTGCGTCTGTGGTTTGCCCTAGCGGGCCGCTGCTGTGACCAAACTACCCTGCGGTTTTCTCTCGCTTTTACTGTCGAAGTCTTTTCGGTGATGTCTTCACTAAAAATAGCAAATGAGACTCTAATATTTTGTTAGTCTTTTGTTCCCAAACGTTTGTGTGGGAAAGCCTGTTTGCGTCGAAAAAATAGTTAAATAAAACTTTTTATAATGAGGAGAGATTGCAGATCGAGAGAAAGGACAGATGAGAGTCTGTGACGCGTAAGCGCGCCTCACGCTCTTTAGCCAAACAGCCGCTGCTCATTATCTGAAGCAGAGTTTACCAGGCCTTTTATTGGACCCTTCAGACACTATTTGTCATGAGTTGCGAGATTCCACAAGGGGCTGATGTAAGCGACTCGTCCCCCCATAGCAAAAGCACGTCACACGCACACACTTCTTGGCTCTGGTAAGATCATTAGGATTGCATCAGCTCCCCATCTGCCCAAGCGGGTCAGATGCAGACAGGACATGATGTAATCTCAAGGCTGACTGCAGTATAGCGATTGCTCTCCAAAGACTTTTGGGATTTCTGTCTCTTTTATGTTATACTGAGCTTGTCTACGGCAGTGGGCCTCAACTGGTCTTGCCTCAGGACCCAGATGTATGGTGGTGACTCAACACTCAACGATACCAAAATCATATTTTATTTATTAATATGAACGTGCATTAGCAAAAAATGGTAACACTTTACATGAAGACTTTATGCATCATGCACTATTCATTATAATGTATGATATCCTTTCAAAAATATTTGTGATGTAATATTTGTAGATTCCTCGTTACATCTGAAATTGGTTGGCCGTCATGTGTTTTAATGCGCTATACTTTCTAAAGGTACGTTCAATGAATAGATAAGTCTTTTAATATATTATAACTGCGGTTACAATTATTCATAAGAAAATATGGTGCATTACAAGGCAGAATTAATGCATTAAAAAACTTTTAGAATGCATTACATATAAAAGCTGTAAAGTGTTACCAAATTAGAAACTGAATAGGAGATCTATGGGGAAATATTCTGGTAGTATCAGCCATACTGAATATTGGCACATTAAGTGACACTACTCTGTACAAAAAATTCAGAAAAACAACTAAATAAATTAAACATAAGCTTTTTATTCGTCCCTCTAAAATCTGATGAATCTATTTATTTATACTAACTGTATGGTTATATAGTTCATGATATATAATACAACCCTATGTTTATGGGAAAAAAATTCCACTCAGTAACTGGTGATAAATTCAATTTTATTGCTTTGATCAGACATATGTTGATTTTAATATCAAAATTCATATTCTATTCTGAATTGATGTTCATTCTGTGGTGTATTCCCTCACATGTGTTAAATAACATGCCATAAATTTCTGCTCTTTTTTTAATTTATTTTTTGCAGATGGCCATCACATATGGGAAATGGAGGCCAAAGTCAACAGAGAATCCTCCAAATCTGTAAGTCTTGCATTTTACACTTAAAAAAGGCAACATGATGAAATCTTGAAAATGTCCTGAATGAAAATATATAAGAACGTACATCGTTATATAACAAAAAGAGTTTAAAATGAAGAAATATGTGTTGTATTGTTGTGTTTGAGGTAAACAGGTTGTTTTTTGTGTGTAAAGCGGATATAATGTATGAGTGGAGCCCTACTCTCTTCTCTCGGGAGGAAACACACACACACACACACACACACACACGCAAACCTGCTCCTTGTTTTCTCTATGGAAGATTCTTTCTGCGAGAGCTCAGGGACCACAGTTTAGACTCTGGGATTAGACTGTGTTTGTGTGTGAACGCTGCACCTGCTCCCCTCACCACACACTCTAGTAAGGTAGCACATGTCTGTCCATAGAGCTCAGACTGTTGGATAAAACCCCTTCTAAAGGTCTTAACTGTCAGTAATGTCCAGCTAAGAAACTCAGAGCTCTGGAATGCGATATAACGTTTTAATCAAAGCATTGAAGGGAAAACACACCAGCTATTTACCATTTTATTTGTAGTTTCTCGTAAAGAGAATGGATAATTGCGTGGTACTCTTTAATTACTTCTCGGCAGAACTTTCAAGTGAGAGTTTGGGTCCCGCTATCTAAAATTCCCCAAAATTTATGGCTGAATTTTAGTTGCTTCTGTCTGAGCTAATGTGTTCATAATAAAATGAAGAGAGCTCTATGGCTGTCATATATTTTTTTAGGATGAATTAATGTTTGTTTCTTTCCCGTTGGAGCCAAAAGCTCCCTGAAAGCTAGTCTTTGTCTGGTGTCTCTTGGTTCATAACTTTATGAGAGCCTCCACGCCTGGTTTCAATGCTCAGAGAGTGAATGGAGACCATCTGTTTGAATGGAGCATTAACGTATTAGACAATTTTTTTTTACAAGGACGCCTTTGATTTCTGCCCCTCCCTGCCCGGCTGTGTGTGTGTATATGTATATTTATTTAATGTGAACCATTTTCTCACAGTCTAAACCACATGGCTCTTTTAGTTTTGGTAAGCTGCTTTGTGTCAACTGTCTTTTTTCACATTTTCGGAGCGTTTTTTAGGTTGCTTTGTCTTTTCACGAATCGGCAAATCCGAAATATAAAGCGTGCTTTTCTTTAATGTTGCATTACTTTTTTTATATTAACACCAACACTTGAAATAGTTTCTAGAATGTGGTGTTTGTAAATATGGAGCAGAGCTTGACTTCGACAAACTTTGGAAAACGAATGACAGAAAATGACGTGAAGTTGTCAGCCAAATAACTCATTTTTGCAAAATATATCAGAGCATCTCAGTTCTGATATGTAGTCACCAGTTTTCACCATCCAATCCATTTCCTGATTTATTTCCTCAAAAATGCATATTATTTTATTTGAATAAAATAAAATTGGAATGTTTTTTTTTTTCTTTTTTTCACTTTCTTTTTTGACACTTTTTTGTGCTACTTTGCTTCTTTAAAACTAAAAAAAAAAAAAAAAAAAAAAAAAAAAAAATAATAATACCCCCTAACTTTTGATGTGTGTGTACATGTTTTTTTTTTTTTTTTTTTTTTTTTTTTTAAAATAAAACATAAGACAAGAAACATTTTTGAATTTTTTTTTACTGAAATGTGACCGACACACAGACACACCGTTTTGGAGATTTTTTTTCTTTTCATGAAATGCCAATGATTTTTTTTACATACAATATTACATTAGCGAGCGTAACCAAACCACCATTATTAGGTAAAAATGAATGACCTGAAAAATTTTTTTTTTTTTTTTTCAAAAAAAAAAAAAATAAAAATGGGTTGTCATTTGACGATGAATTTGATTAGTTTTTTGTTTTGTTTTGGTGTTGTTTGGTTTTTTTTTGACTGAAGTAAATCTTTTTTTTTGCAAAGTAAGTTGGAGTTTGGCCAAGCAAGCATCAGAGCCAGACAGCTGCAGAGATCAACAAATAGATGAAATTCTCTCAAACACATTGTGCTTGGTCTCTGCATTGCTCTGCGGCTAAGGCGATGTATTATATAAATAGTCTGGGAGCTCACCTGCACATGGTTCTGAAACCTGCAAGAAGACTGATGACTTCCTCTCTGGCTACTGTACAGCACTTCCATCAATTTCTTCTCAGCCACACAGGGTTCATCTCAGGGTGGAGGAAAAGAGGTTTGGGGGGGAGATAGACAGTTTGACACTCCCAGCACCTTTCTCATACTGTAGTTATAATGGCAGACAGCTCAGCGGTCAAAAGTTCAGTGGTGTCTGGAGACAGAGAGGGGAGACGCGCAGGGGAAATAAACTGTCTGGACGGAGTCCCCGGACACTCTCTCATTCAGGGTGAGAAGCGCAAAAAAATAACACCGTCTGCTGCATGCAGTTTGGTTTGTCTGAACCTCATCTGCTCCGAGCTCACAAAGCCACAATCACTGTGCGGCTGTTGGACGCTGCTCGTGGTGTGAGGTTGAATACCGGAGATGGCGCTGTTAAGGTTTTTGCTATCCAGAAATCTTTTTTTTTTTTATGCCTGATGAAACTATTCCAAGTGATTTTAGGTGAAGTGTGAAAATGCTTTTTATTTTTAATATTTACTAAATATTATAAATATTCAAATAGAACCCGAAGAAACCCAGACAGTGGCTTTTTGCTGTTCTAAAAACACGTTTTATCGATGTTGCAGCCCAGCACTGCAACATCAACTGACTGAAATTATGTTCATATATCGAATTTCAGGTGGCTTTGCTTGTGGATGTCCCATCATATCGGAACCAAAGAATAGCCAACCCGGTTCAAGTGAATTTCTACGTGTGCAATGGCAAGCGGAAGAGAAGCCAGTACCAGCGTTTCACATACCTGCCCACAAACGGTAAAAAAAAAAAAAAAAAAAAAAAAATAGCATCTCTCCCCTTTATTCACACACGTTTCTTTTTCCAATCTGTGACTGAATTAATTCAGAAGAAATTCTGAAGCCTTTTTTAGTGGATGGAATTGTGGCTAGTTTTTTTTTTTCTTTGTTAAAAGCATTTCCATAAAATTTGTTCTTTTCCATACCTGCTCCGGGAGCAGTGGAAGGGCAGTGACAGGGTGGGGTCCAGTATGTGAATGCTATTATTCAAATCCAGACTGGTTGCCAGGTGAAATAGAAAAAACGACTTGACATGTGAAAAGTCCTAACCACCGCTAATTCCCTCCGGCCCAGTGTGCGTAACCAGTGGGTGGTTCAAAGGCTTGAGTCAGACCTAGCTTGTCCCAGCCCTGTCTCCTGAAGTGTGGGCACTGCAACTGCAGGCCGTCCCACTCACACTGCAGTACTGTCTTTTTTTAGACTGGACGCTGATGCAGGGAATCTGTCCGGCACATTTTATGAATAATTGTCTTTTAGAGCAGAGGTTTTCAGGCCAAAGACCCCTAAAATAACCGTTTTTTTTAAAAAACAAACTATCATTGCATCATTTTTTAAATTATGACATCAATAATGATGTGCACGTCATATACTTGTACATTAAATATCAATTGTAATGATGTGTAGAGTCATATATTTGTACATACAATTGTAATGTACGTTCCTAAAATATACATTTAATTGTGGGATTTAACAAAACTTTAACTAACATTTGAATTGAAACAATGAAAATATTAGTCTTTCACATAAATACACACATACAATAGTGAAGTAAAGCAGTATAAAACTATACATAACTAACCCACTGAGATATATAATGCACATATACAGTGTATTACATTTTAATATAGGACTTACATTAAGTGTGAAGATTTATCTAATTCTATTTTAAAGAATAGTATTTGCTTTCATTTCATATTAACACAGAATGACAAAAGGCTCCTCGTGAGTATAATGAGTCGATAAGCTTCAATAGGAGGTGTTAAAAATCTGAATCATCGGAGATGGCTTTGGTGGTTAAAAATTAGTCGGAGTGACAGATATCTGCCTGCCTGTGTAGTCATGTGCTAGAAGCCTCATTTCCCCTTTCAGGGCTTAAAATAGATGTCTAGGCTCTATTTTAAACCTGCGGTTGATCAGGGCGGCACAGAGAGTTCCCCTTTCTCTCTGTATTGTTGATAGAATGCAGAATAAAACTTCAGGGCTTCTGCAGAGGCATGTTGGCGTGAAGGATGTCTCATCGCCGAAGAAAAATAAACTGCTGCTGACAGTCTGTTGAGAAATACAGCCAGAAGTTAAAAGGTGAAATGTAACGTCATGAGGATGAAAAGTTTGTCAACAACGGATGAATTCTCCCCAGTGGCTCAACATCTGTTCACCAGAATCAAATACAGCAAGAAACACCAATGAGGTAGTGTTTAGTTGTAGTTTCAGCCAGTCATTATCAGGCTTTTTAATGCTTACGAAGAATTGGATGTTTAGAACAAAAAGACTGATGATTTCGTGAAATTGCATGAAAAATGGCTTATATTTATTTATTTCATGGCTCTGGAATATTTGATTCTGATTGGTCAATCGGGCCATCCAGCGTTATGTTATTCCCCGACATCAACCGCTGCAAACGGATAACACGGGCTCGTCTGGGTAACTGAAGTCTGCAGCACTATACACTTAGAGGAGAGGTTTTTCGTCATCAAACTTTTGCGTTTGGTGAGCTAATAAAATAGAATAAATCAGATTAAAACCCCTTTAGGCTGATCACCACGTCGAGGGTTATTCTTCGATAACAACTGGCTGGCTTTACATTATCCCTTACATAACAGTGATGATTTGATGTTTGCTAGTCATAGAAGATGGTGTTGGGGAGGTACATTCTCATTCTAGAGATCATCTGAGGTCAACAATATTTTGGAAGAAAAAGATTAAAATAAACTTGGTATAATTCTGGTATAAGTTAATTTTGTCATGAGCATATACAGATATGTCTCAGAAGTCAAACGACATTAACTGAAAGTATACCACACTGTATCTAAAATGTCTATAAAGACACCTTTGCTACTGTTAAAAATATATATATATATATATGTTAAAAATGGGCATCCTCACTGCTTGTTTGAACTCCATGCACTCGATATGGAGGATCTGCTGATCTGTTTCTAATCCAGTCTCAGTCCAATTCTTAGCAATTTGGCTCCTTTAAACATGAGATCCCATCTTAAAATGACACTGAATTGATTTTTTTTTTTTTTTTTTTTTTTTCGTAAAGCAGTGGATGTGAAACTACTGTAGCAGTAAAATATTTCATAATGCACGCTTATATGGTATTAGCACTAGGGGCAGATCCAAAAAAAATAGCCCTTTTATTTTCGAAAGCAGCTGGAAGGCTCTTGTGGTGATGATTCATCCCTTTTTTCCCTCTTTCTTTAAATATTTTCAGTTGGGCGGGAGCGCGTAGCCTCAGACACATAGTCTCATTGATGAGAATGTTTGTTTCGCTGTGGGTATCCTAGCCACAAACCCACTCGCTCGCGCTAGCTCGCATCAAGTCACATGAACCCGGAACGTGTGTTTATTCGTTTTTCTCCTTTCCCCCGTTTTCTTCATCTGATTTTCTCTTTGCCTCCCCAGTTCCAACCATAAAAACAGAGCCGCGCGACGACTACGACCTCCCCCAGGTATGCGCGCCGCTCCATCCTGTTGGGTTGGCGCTGCATCCGAAGCCCTACTACAGCCCCCCTGCAATGACCCCCATGATGCCCTCAGAACTAAGGCCCTGTGTGGCGGGCTCATTCGCATCGAGCCCTCAGAGACTTGCGGCGAAGCCCACCTCCCTGTCCTGCTCATCCTCCCCCAGCACCAGCCCCAAACTACAGGATCTTTCCCCACCTCACATCTCCACTAAGTGCCTATCAGCGGGATCAAACTTGGGCCCTCAGTCTCCTACGGTCCCACACGTCTCCACCATCCAGCCCACACCCGGACGCTACCCACAGTCCATCCTCTACCCAACGGGAAGCGCCGCATCCTCTCCAGGGTCCCATCCTTCCACCCCAAACTCCGCACCAGAACTCCCCTTCACTCCCAGCCACAGTCTGACCCAATCACAGGCCACCAGTGAGGCCTCTGTGTTAGCGGCTCAGATAACCAAAGGACCGGTGAGGAGCGAGGAGGAGGAAGATGCCCCCGCCATGCTGGCTGTCAGCATCAAGCAGGAACCACAGGAGCTAGATCAAATGTACCTAGATGATGGTAAGTGACAGCACAATATTCAAGCGAAATTTAGTGACCGTGTGCATCGTAGTCTGGTGATGTAATGCCCAACAGATGTTTCTAATTGCTTGATGTTTTTGCCTGAGTGCTCCCTCACCAAATTAAGAGCGTTAAGGTCCAGCGCTAACCGTACTGCCACAACGACAGCGGCCCTGTTCCATGATGTTTAATATATCGAGAAAGCAAGTTAAATTAACTGGAAACTTAATGAATGACTTCATCGGTTTCCCTTCAACTTTTGTGTTAAATTTTAAGCATCTGTGGAAGAAACATTCAACAGATGGAAGAATTTTAATATTGGATCTGTCTATTAAATCATAAAAGCTAATAGATAATGGTTTTCTAGTCATATAGCCAACCTTTGACTAAATGGCGAAAGGTCTGATCTGCATCGCCGCTTGTTCTGGCCCAGAGCCGCCAGCTTAGACGGAAAGAGACTGTCTGAATGGCATACAGTTCAACAATGATAGGCCGGTACGGAAAAACACGAACAATCCAGCAGTCTCTGAGAACAGTTTTACAGAAATTGGAGAAAAATGCGCATCGAATATTTGTTTGTAAAAATAATGTAATTTTTTTTCATAGAGAAAAAATACCAAAAAAAAAGCATCAAACAAATATAGAAAAGGAATACACTAACATTCAAAAGTTTGGGGTTGGTAAGATTTTTAAATGTTTTTGAAAAAAGGCTTTATGCACACCCGAAGCTGCATTTACTTTATGTGATTAAAAATAGTAATTTTGTGTAATATTATTACAATATAAAATGATTATTTTTCATTTAATATATTTTAAATTTTTAATTGTGCCGTGTAAATAGCAAGAAAAAAAATCAATTTTTTTATCTTTGTGTTATTTTATCTGAAATTCTTTTTAGTCATGATCTAACAAAGACTTCTTACATTTAAATCCTACTTGGATTGCCTTTATTAAATTGATTGTCCCTTATCCAAAATACACCAGTAAGTACAACATGATACCTTGGTGGCACCCTTTGCAATACTATGCTTTTATTTATCCTGGCAAACTTTGGCAAATCCAGTGTACATTTCATCCTTATTTTTTTTCCCAGGCCGACTGATTAAAAAACCCTTTCTGCCCTGACTCCGGAAAGTTGTAAAGTCAGCCAATCAGATTAGAGCTTGCCAGATTGAGAAAGTACCGTCCATTTTTGTGTGTAAAATGCATCAGGCGGTCTCTGGCCATTCAGACATTAAGACTAATGGCTCTCTAGTGTATTTGCAGAGACTCAAACCTCAGTGGTTATGAAAAGAACTGCTGAAACATCACATGGTGTTTCAAGCCCAACAGGAGGTCACTTTGAAGCGCTGTCATTTAGTTTGTATCACGGTGATACACAAATAGTCTGGACACCATCCACCCAACATGTGGCAGGCCATCAGTATTTCTCAAACCCTGTGTCCTCCTTGGGCTTCCTTCCTTCTGCCCTAAGAACACTATTGTATATGTAAAACTCCAATGTGCTAATTTAGTGAAGGAAATTGTCTTAAATCATTCTTCAGACAACAAACATCATGCTAGCGATCTAAGTCCCTTCCTTGGAGTTTAAGATGTCGGATGGCGGATTACAGATGCCAAAGTGGTTTCCTTAGGTTCCAGGCAAGGCTTAAGTCTTCATACGTTCGAGCAGTTGAAATATAGTCCATACCACTCAAACTAAGCGGAAACATGAACAGTTATGCATGGAGTGAGAGCGGGATTTTTTATGGGTTTGCGTGTCAAAATTATTACCTGTCATTTCTCCCCTGGCAAAATATAACACGTTTTAGCGAGCACTAACACGGCTCCCTGTGTCATTGTAAGTTCGGATTGCGTTTCTTCTAGATTGCAGCTTTAATGGACTCTGTCAGGTGTGGCATTCAGGGAGCTTGTCAACCACTCTCATTAATTTGATTTGAAACAGAGGCACTTTTCCACAAGCACGAATCCATCGTCCGTCATGCACGGCTGTCATCATATGTAGCGTTGAGGTTTTCTGAGGCTTTAGTTGTCTTATTATCATTGAAGGTGTTCTTCTTATTATGTACAGTACTTGAATAAATTGACGGTGTGACGAAGCTACTTTTAAACTTCACAACCCACCACTTATCCAATACTTCAGTCTTCATTTACTGTTCACTCTTTCCTCTGATATGGTCCTTCTGTTGTTTTCCTTTGCTTCTTTGAGGAGGGGTTACAAAACCTTTTACTCATGGAAACTCTTACAAAAGCTGGCTGCGAGCCTGGCTCCTGGCCTTCACCAGCCGTAAGCTTTGAGGGGCCTCACTGCAATAAAGCACACTGACTTGGCCGCTGCCGACGCAAGCCTGTGGCTTGAGCGCTGCCAGGAAGAGCGATCCAGCTCGGGCCGAGCCAAAGCAGTAGATCCTGCCGTAAAGGAGGGGGTCACTACGGGAACCGCTCCACACCACGTGACCACGAGCTGGGTTCCCCATAAGAAACCACAACAAACTTTCCAATTCAGCCTGTGTGGGGCTGTTAAGAATTGTATGTGGGAGACTAGGAGTGGTGAGCAGTTTGAACATTCAGAGCATTGAGCAAGTACAGTGAGGAATTGTGAAACGTGTTTATCCAAGATGGCGAATTTAGAATTAAACAATTTTTCACCCAATACACTGTTCATTTATGACTATAAATAACAAATGTTTCCCATAAAGTGCTAAGCATTCTAAACTTTAGTCCTGTTGATGAATTCTTAAAGAGTCTTGACCAGTGATTGAAGTAATAGTTGAAAACTCATCACCGAACCTGTATGACTTATTGCTTTTGTGGAGCACTAAATAAGATAATTTCGTCAACGCGGTCCAAAACAAGACCCATTTCCCTCAGTGTATGAGCCTGTCACCTGAGAATATTTTCCACAAAAGTAAACGATGACAGAATTTTAATTATGTGGGCAAACTATCACTTTAAATAATGTAATTTGTTGGGTGCTTGCATAACAGTTTAAATAGAAGAGATTGGCTAGATATTTGTAGACACCTCCAAGTCGATGACTAATGGTATCGTGATTTTGCTAATACTGTAGCAAAGGGCAAATACAGCTTGTGGTCTAGTACTTGGTTTTTGAGGAAGATATACCCTCGTGAGTCAATTATGAGGGCGGTTATTGCGTAGATGAAAAATCCCATTGTGATTGTGATCCTGACCTGAGGTCTGTTTTTCTTGTCTTCTGCTGATTAAAACAATTAGGACTACTGGGAGTTTTGACGCTTGTGGACCCCTTAATGAGGCTAACAGTGCTGGTGGGATAATTGTTTGGTAGTTCCTTGTTCCCCCATTGTTTCCTGAAGGTAGCAAGCCAGGTCTCTGGGCTCTATCACACGGATCCAGCTGTTGCTTATCCTGGTCCAGCAGGAAGCAGGTTCTTGGGTTACCTCACATCCACATATTCACTTCCCAGTCAGTCACAGGAGCAATCCCAGTTTTAATACAATTATTATAAAACATTTATACAAGACCTTTATATCATAGTTCAAGAGTTGTATTTGTCCAAATAAATAGTACATATACAAAAATTAATCTAAAAAATAATAATTTTTTGTTTATGAACTAATGGAAGGCCTTCATTTCTTACTTTTTCTGAACTTTTTATTTAAATCTCAGAGCCACTAAATGGAATGGAATGTGGAATGAACATCGGATGGCTTATGCTACACTTTCCTCAGCCAGTCTGATCTGAATTATTTTGTTTTAAATATGTAGACATTGACATTTATACACTTTAACAGACACTTTTATCCAAATGGTTGAAGCTACTGTATATACATTTTATCAGTTCATGCCAGAGTTATTTTAGCATTGTTCATATATTATTTATATTATAGTTTTTATTAATGTTTTTAATTCGGGCCCGAGCACCGATGGTGTGGACCATATTGCATTGCTCGGTCAATTCTTCTTCTTCTTCTTCTCTGAAATGAATGGCATTTTTTAGGGCCTAAACATGCTCGAAAACTCATGAAACTTTTCACGTGTCAGAAGTGGTGAAAATTTACATCTGATATGTTTCAGAATTAGTTCTGGCCAAATGGATCGACAGCTCCACTTACAAAAATTAAATTAAGCGCCCTTCATGCTACGTTTCACGTACAAGTATGAAATTTGGTAGACACATATTTGGTAGCACCCCCGTACCTCCAAAAAAAGTCACTTCGAGCAAAATCTAAAACCCAACAGGGTAGATATTTTGAATTTTCTCTGCAAAACATTTGCAGTTTTTGCCATGTCCAGATGTTGTACTTTAACAAAATCCTTCCACAGATTTTATCAGATGAACATCATATTTGGTCAGTCTAATCTAAAGGCCTTTGTGACGTTAAATTGAGTTTTCATTGAACGGCGTGAAAATGGAAGCTGTCGTAACTCAGGCTTACAATGTCCAGACTGCCCCAAACTTCACATGTTTATGAAGAGCCCTGCCCTGAACGCATCTACATGACAATATTCTGTTATAGTAATAGCGCCACCCACTGGCAGCAGGAAGTGACGTGTTGAACACTGTGATGCACTACTAGCAACATACTAAAATATGCAATTGAATACTAAACATGCTCGAAACATTCTAAAACATGAGTGCTAAAGCATGCTATTATCGTCAAGAAACAGAAAGTTGTTGTAACCCAAGCATACAATATCCAATCTGCCTCAAACTTCACATGTTTGATAAGTGCCTCGGCCTGAAGACATCTACATGAAAAAAATTTAGTTATAGTCATATCACCACCAGCTGCAAGCAGGAAGTGTGGCAAATGACTGATGTAGTCCTCATATATTTATATACTTAAAGGGACAGTTCACCCAAAAATGAAAATGATCCCATGATTTCCACCCTCAAGCCATCCTAGGTGTATATGACCATCTTCTTACAGGTGACTATCATCATCTTCTTTGGAGCACTATGGATATTTTTAAATATATCTCCGATGGTGTTTGTCTGAAAGAAGGTGGTCGTATACACCTGAGATGGCTTGAGGGTGAGTAAATCATGGGCTAACATTAATTTTTGGGTGAACTAACCCATTAAATGCATTTTGCCCACCGTGCTCTGTTTTCCTAAAGCCACCAGGTGGTGGTGGCACGGGTGCGAGTTCCCTTTCATTGCTAATTATCTTTTATTTTTACTCTTAAACTAGATGGAACTAGATGCCTGAGTATCGGACAAGTGTTCACTGTTGGCCAGAGGAGAACTGGCCCCCCGACTAAGCCTGGTTTTTCCCGAGGTTTTTTTCTCCATTTGTTGGAGTTTTGGTTCCTTTGGCTTGCTTAAGTTGGGGACACTTGCTTGATGTTCAGCAGTGTTTTTGATATGCCTGCATTGGCGCCGTTGTATACAAACTGAGCTGAGCCGGACGATTACGTCACTGTTTTCTGCAGTGCTGATATACCTAAATTAACTAGACTAATAACTACTGATATTTGCAACGGAATGAATCAATAATATATAGAATAAGCTGCACAATGACACCATTTTCTTATTACTGTAAAGCTGCTTTGCCACAATTTGCATTGTAAAAAGCGCTATATAAATAAAAATGACTTGACTTGACTTTTATATTTTCAGCTTTCTATTAACAATGGGTTAACTATTTTATTAACTACTATAATTGTAACTCTACGTTCTTTTATCTAATATTTACGTTTTATTTTGTTTCAGCTTTATTTCAGCTGAGAATTCTTTTTGAAAAATATGTTTACGTTTTAACGATAATAACCCTGGTTCATGCATTTAGGCATTGTTAGCTCCGACTGTTTGAGCTATTGTTTTAAAAATGCTCTACTGTTTTAGAATGTTTTTGCCCTGGAAATGATTTCTTTTTCCATACAGAGGGCTAATATAAACCTGGCTGGCTAATGCATCGATTCATGATCACCGTCTCTGTCGCACTCTATATGCTCATGTTCGCTCTGAATCATTTATCACGTGCTGAAATACCTCTTGACTCATGCTAAGCTTATCGGGTTATGAGACTTAATGGTAAGTCTCGGCTATTCTTTGCCAACTCAAACAGCACCCGACTGAAATCAAAAACACTTGTTAGATTGGTATGAAGCCCTAAGTAGCATCTCATATTGCAGCTTTATTATAGTGTATCCAGTCACTTATCACTTGAAGTCCTTTCATTAGACTCCTCATTCGAAATGTGGCAGCAAATTGAGATGTATCCTATGGCAACTGCCAACAGTTTTCTTTTCAAGCCAACAGTGTACAAAAGCAGCGTCGCAGTACATGAGTCACTAGCTGCTATCCTTAGCCAAAACCCCAAACCAAAATTGTTGACCAACAGAGACTTGAAAACAATCAAAGTTTCCTTGGTCTTTTCAAAATGTTAGTGCATGTGTCAACACCTACTGAGGCTGTCTTTATTTACCATGAGCACTCAGAACAAGATGAAACCTCTTCAAATGTAAGTTGTCATCTTGGCTCGAAATAACAGCATCCTTTGAGTCTCTCGCTCAACATAAATATCTCGATTGCTTTGGATATTTTCACGTTTTTCTTTTGTGGCTTGTTCTCCAAGCATAAGCTCACAAGAAATCTCTGTCTCCTGTTATTCATGCCAAGGAGTCACACAGTTCAAACGGATTTGGATGATCAGGTCAATGCAAGGTGAAACCTCAAGGGAGCTGTAAACATAGGCAAAGTTATGCTGCTTGCACTCAATCTGGTGCAATTCGAACACGTGGCGAATACCGAAAGTGTTAGTAGACACTTTGTCATCACAGAAAAGGTAAAATAGGTCTAGTTAGACCTCCAGGGCGCTCCATTGATTTACTATATATTATTTATATATATATATATATATATATATATATATATATATATATATATATATATATATATATATATGTTCAAAAGTTTGGGAAAGAAGGCTCTTATGCTCACCACAGCTGTAAAAACAGTATATTAGCAAATCATCATATTCTAAAGGATCATGTGACACTGAAGACTGGAGTAATGATGCAGAAAATTCATCTTTACCAGCACTTGCATAAATAACATTTTCAAAATATATTAAAACAGTAAACAGTTATTTTTAAATGGCAATAATGTTTCACAATATTACTATTTTTCTGTTGTTGTTGTTTGTAGTGCTCTGGTTTGGACGTTTTCCCCATTTTTACCCTTAAAACATTTGTCTGTTCCTTCAACTCATTCAGTAGTCTTTTGAATCGAAAAGATGCTTTCGCTAGCGTCCCGCTCACCATAAAACTTTATTGCACGTGTGCAGTCGTGCAGATATTTCTTCCCAACCTCCTCTGTTTTGACAGTTGGGAACCTAGTGATTCAAGAGACCTGTGTTTTAATGTCCAAACTCCCATGGCAGTTGTCAGTGCTCGCCAAATTTTTCACGAAGATATATTGGCGTAATTTACTCCCAACTGTCAAAGGTCCCTAATTGTTTCAGTATGGAGTGGTGTTTGTGTGGCACGTCCACACGTGTGATTTTTCTCCCCATAATTCAACCATCTCATTGATTCATTTCCTGTTCACATATTAGTGCTATTCAATCAGAACGCTACTGGCAGTAGCATATCATATGGGCTTATGCCCAGGGATATATGAAATCTTAAGGGATTTTAATATTTATATGGCTGTGAATATTCCTCCAGGTTTAACGGCTTCAGTTTCAGTATATCAGTGGTTAAAGTTCTGATATTTTCAATATCAGGGGTGAATTTAAGTGTAGATTTTGGTGTTTTGTCAGCTGACTAGTCCTAATTTTTCTCTGGCATGTTGTTGATTGTGGAAGGTGTTTCCGAGGCATAGTTCTTTTCGTCTTTGGAGAATGATCCTATGTCAGTTTGGTGAAAAAGAGAAACCAGGAGCCTGGGAAGAGGCCGTGTCAGGCCAGGGTCAGGTAGGCTGGGTGCGCCGCACCTCATGAGGAGATGAAAGACAGATTCGGCTTCATTGTTTAAAGGGAACGTCAGCATTCCGGACTTCTCTCAGTCCCTTAGGCAGTTTTGCAATGGGAGCACGAAGGCCATGGTTCATTTGCAGGGAATTCCTCAGCAGGCTTCCTGGTCTTGGCTGGGAGCGACACTTGAGGGGAGGAAATCCACCGCCTTCAGCCACATGTGTCTTCTCAATCTCTCTCTCAGCCTTTAGATTGTTGGGATTTTAAAGGCTTACATGATTTTTAAAGGTCGTATAAGAATGTGACTTTAACATTACCGTTCAAAAGTGATCTTATAGTTTCTATTTCAAATTAATGCTGGTCTTTTGAACTTTCTGTTCATCAAAGAATCCTGAAAAAAGTGGTTTCCAAACAATATTAAGCAGCTCAACTGTTTTCAACTATAATAATAATGGGAAATGTTTCTTTAGCAGCAAATCAGCATATCAGAATGATTTCTGAAGGATCATGTGACACCGGAGACTGTTTTTAAAATATATTCAAATAGAAAACCGTTATTTTAGATTGTAATAATTCTTCATAAAATTACTGTTTTATTGTTATCTGATCATATAAATGCAGCCTTGTTGAGCATTAGAGACTTCTTTCAAAAACATTAAAAATCTTCTAGAAGCCTAAAATATTTGATTTTATAAATAATTCCATTTAGGAATAGCAAAGGACGCGCAAATTACATACTTGAAGTGAAAAACACTTATTTTAATCATTATGTTCATAAAAAGTAAGTCTGGAAACAAAAGTTTGTTTTTGTAACAGACACAAGACTTTTTTCAATGCTGATAATCTCAAAATGACCAAATGTTATAATCTATTGCTTATCACTAATATAAATATTACATAAACAGAACAGGTTATTTCTGTATAAACTGCCATTTGATTTGTCATCAAGGAAACTTTGACTTTAAACATTTTTATGTCATTAGATGGATGCAAATTTTGCTTTGAGGATGATATTCCTCACCACAAATGAGAAAAACACACACAGCTTGTCTAATAGTTATCAAATGCTTCCTGCAGGTGCTTACGTCCGTGCTAAAGAATTCAAAGGCCAACTAAAGCGGTCTGTGCAGATCGTAAGGGAAGAGGAATGTGCTGTTTTGAAACAGATAGAGCAACTGATACAGTTGCCTATCTATAGTCCTCAGAGGTTTAAGAGCCGTTAGCAAAGAACCGTGAAAGCGATCGCTTTTCTCTGAACTAAAAGGCCCAAATGTTTTGCAATAAACCGTTCAAGGCTTGAAAACTGAAATACAGGGTTTTAGGGAAGGGTAATGTGCTGTGTGTTGGTCATACAATGCTCCCTATGGGTCTGAGGGTAAGATAATACGTCTGCCGCTAATATGCTAACATGCTAACTCTAACAGGCAGCCTCATCCGGTTTCCTCTGCTATCACACAGCGAGTGAGTGCCAGGCTGTTTGTGTAGCCTGAAGCCATGCTAAGTCACTTCCCATACTCGGGCCAAAGAACACAGCTGACAGAAGGAGCCAGAGTCCTAGTGTGTGGGAAAATGCAATGACAGATAGAGGGCATGAAGATAGCAGACGGCTGAAGTTGCAGGGTCCTCCGTAAGAGGGCATGAGATCTTCTGATCTGTCTTCCTCTCAGTCTCAGGGAAGCCACTCAATGTGATTTGAGTGGCTTTTACTTTTTACTCTTAACTTTATGTTGTTTATATCGACTGTTGTTGTGTTTGGGGTCTCAGATGCTGTATATTTAGAAATTATAATAGGTGATTTGAAAATTCATATTTTACCCAGAAAAGGGTTGGTTCGCCCAAAAATGAAATAATTACTCACCCTCATGTCGTTCCAAACCTGCAAGACCCTCGCTCATCTTCAGAACACAAATAAAGATATTTTTGATAGAATCCAAGAGGCTTTTTTTTTTAATCTTCCATAGAAACCAACAAAATTACCACATTCAAGGTCCAGAAAAGAAGTAAAGGCATCGTTAAAATAGTCAACGTGAGAGGTTTAACCATAATGTTATGAGAAAAATACAAAAATAACGATTTTGTTCAACAATTTCCTTTCTACCCTCTCATTCTCCTATGCAGTTTAGGTTGAAGACATTGCAGAGCTTCCGTGTTCTACGTCAGAACGCAGGCTCATTATTGGTTGGCTCCTGCATCAGCCTTACACGCATGCATCATGGTGCATTTTTATTTTTGTTGTTTTTGCACACAAAAAGTACTCTCGTCGCTTCATGAAATTAAGATTCAACCGCTGCAGTCATTAAAATGACTATTTTAACGATGTAACCTTGAATGTGGTCATTACATTTCTTCCTATGGGACATAAAAAGCCTCAGATTTCATCAAAAATATCTTCATTTATGTTCTGAAGATGGATGAAATTTCATTTTGGGGTAAACTAACCCTTTAAATTCTTTTACCATGTTCCTCTGACCTAATTATCAAAAAAAAAAAAAAAAATCTAACTTTTTTGCTTATAATCAGATCTCATAGGATTAGCAAAAGCATGTAAAATTGTCATTCTTACATTTCAGTTGGAAGTGAATCAAAATTAATTATTTGCTTTTGATCAATTGAATGCATCCTTTTTTAATCACAGTATTAATTTTCTTTAAAAAAAAATCCTTAGTGTAAATGATTTCAAAGGAAATTTGTCAGCCTTGGTTATCTTTATCAGTTCTCCATGGATAAAATCACATCCTGCTTTCATTATTTATTTATTTCAATTGAAAATTAGAATGCAATTAAAATGAATACTGGTTGCTGATTCAAAAAGAACGGATTCGATTGATCAAAAGTGATGGTAAACACTCTAATATTGTTACAAAAGATCTTTCTGTTTATCAAAGAAAAAATGTATCACGGCTTCCGCAAAAATATTAAGCAGTGCAAATGTTTTCAACATTGGTAATAATAAGAAATGTTTTTCGAGCTGAAAATCTGCATTTTAGATTGATTTCTGATGGATCACGTGACACTGAAGACTGCTATCACAGGAATAAATGACACAATACTGTTGCTATATATTTGATCAAATAAATGCAGCCTTGGTCAGCATAAGAGACTTCTTTGCAAAACATTAAAAAATCTTACCGACCTCAAACTTCTGAACTGATGGTGTATGTTGGTGAAAACAACTGTATCTTAGACGGGGGACATTTTAGTGCCGTGCTACAAACAATATGTCATCCAATAAATGTCTGTGACGTACATCTGCAATCGGGGCACGAAAAACATCTTTAGAATGTTGCAGCATTAACATTAAAAAGCACTAACCGCATTTTCTAAAAGTGCTTTTAGCAATATTTTCCTGTGGTGATACAATTTCTACTGCAGCTGAATTGTTTGTTTTGGGTGTAGTCTAAAAGTAACATGATTTCCAATTGCTTTCACAGTAAATGAAATCATCAGGAACGATCTCTCCAGCATCTCCGTGCACAGCCATGCATAGCAGCTGAGGATCCCTCCGAGAAGACCACGGCAATCGTGAACTCTTCAGCATACCAAATTTCTTACAGAAGATCTGAATCTGCAAGACCTGACTCTGATAACACCGATTCAACAAACAAACCTTGTGCACTCAGAGTTCCACTTGATGTGAGGCCGTCAGAACTCACCGAACCTTGCTTGTTTTATTTCCACGGGGGAACTGAAAACCAGCCTAAAAGCACAGAAAAAAAACAAGTGCACTTCACTTCAGAATTTATCAGCACATCCTGCCGAGACGGAGCCGTGTGCTGTTGTGGACCAAGTTGTCTCCCTTTTGCTTTGCTATTTACTCTCTTGTACTCGATGTAGCTTTTTAAATTATTACCGTAAGTGCAGTTTGACTTCTCTCTCCATCCACGACCATGTATATTTCTAAAAAGAACATTTGAGTCTGGTCACAAATCAGAGTAACTTCGCAGGCCAAAAGCCAGGCTTGCAGTTGACGCATGCACAAATCTAAATTATAACCTAAACTTTTTTGATTTGTTTTGGATGGATGCATGCATATGTGAATGCAGCTGTGCACGTCTGAACACTCACTTTGTTTTTTTGTTTTTTCTTACATTTCATCATCCAGTGGCAAAAATATGTGGGGTTAAATGAAGTATCTGTTGCTCATCAAGAAGAAAACATTGACGACTGATTGCCTTTATTGAGAAGTTTGGTCGAATATCATTTTGAAGCCTGAGCGGCCTTGTTGATTTGCCTTAAGCTTATGCCAAATTGTCGTTTTGTTCATCAAATGACAGCAGATGTCTGTGCTTATCTCTGAATAGCCATTCCAATGTTTGTAGCTTTTTTAATATGGTAAATGTACTTGTTAACTGGAATTTTTATGAATAGAATAGAATAGAATAGAATAGAATAGAATAGAATAGAATAGAATAGAATTATTTATTTGGAGTGAGCTGGAATTAAGCAAACGCAAGCCATAAGGGAAGTATAGTAATTCTATCTCCTCCACGGTCACATTGGTAGCAAGTTTTGTGACCAGAGAATGACTGGACTGGCATTTGTCAACCATCCAATAATATTCTAGCAATTTTTCAAGGCAAGATTATGGTTTCAGATTAGGCTATGCTCTCTTAAACTGCCTCCGAATAGCAGAATATATATTTCACTATAACTGCCTCTATGACCTGATGGTTTACTGCACTGTGCCTTAAAGTGTTTATTAAGCAGGAATACTTTTATATATGTATTTGTCCTCTCTAATTATAAACGTAATGCATGTTTCTCAGCATATAATGAGATTTTCGTACGGGGGGTTTTACTTCCCGTACATTGTATCCTGTCTGTAGGTTGTTAGGTAATGTATGCACTTTAATTTGTATTTTTCTGTACTGGGATCTCAGAAACACCACATATTGTTTTGTTGTTGATGTTGTTGTTGTTGTTGTTGTTGTTCTTTCTTGACAATCAAACCTAACATATATTCTTCCGCAAGGTATCAATGACAACAACAGATTGTTTTTCTTGCAAGTATATGTATTCAATTACCCATGCTAGTTACATTTCTACAGAGCATTTACATTTCAGTACCAAAATATGCACAATAAATTCATGCTTTGTTGGCTCTTTTAGAGTTGTGTATTGTTGATTGGTGTAAAAATGCATACAAATATATAGAAAATACCTTGCTGTCACCATGTCTGTCTAAGTAACTGTAAGATTTGTATATATTCTGATTATTTGAATATTCTTTTCTGAATTTAATCCTCCAACCCAAGTTTCAATATTATATATATTTTCAGTAAAAAATCACTTTAGAGTCAAATTCTCACTATTAACTAGTTGCTTATTAGTATGCATATTAATTGCATATTGGCTGTTTATTAGTACTTATAAAGTAGATAGCCTTATTTTGCATGATATTCTATCCATTAATCCTACCCAATACCTAAAATAATCAACTTCTCTTTGATCTCCAAACTGTTACAACACTCAAACCTGGAAGCTTCTAGTAATCCTTAAGACTGTGTTCTAAATTGCCCCCTCTACCCATAATAGAATATCCATAATGCACTGTGAGGGTCACGGAATCATCCATCCATTTTCCAAACCGCTGGTCCAATGTGGCTACAGTGTAATATCATACAGGAATAAATTCCTTTATTAAATTGTTTAATTAAGATTTATACATAATTGTTTCCATGACAGTTCAAGATACATATTTTCATCTTACTGTTGCCAGTTTCATGAGTGTCAAATGATTTATAAACCGCAAGCACAAATTACACAAAAGCATTCTGGCGCGCACAGTGTCCGAGTTCACTCACTCGTTTACATTGACTTCTTCAAGTGAACTATATTAGTGGACTAATGAAGGGAAGAGTGAGCGATTTCAAGCACAGACCTTGATTGGCTGGTTCCTGTGTGTTTAATTAGGGTTGGAACTTTACAATGGATGAGGACCTTCTGGGAGCATTATTAGACACCCTTCTTTATGTGTCTATCCCCTTTGTTTTTAACGAAAGATAATGCGCAGCCATTTGCAACTTGGATGTACGGGGCT